>ML792617.1:201983-261410 GCA_009831015.1 Picea engelmannii
CTAATGTTCCAAATGACATCTTCCTCATGAGATCATAAGTTAGATGCTTCACAATACTTTCCATCCCCTTTCACCATGAGAAGGCTCCCTTATATAGCCTTGGAGAGGCCCAACCACTTGAGAGATTTTTGGGATAAGTTGAGGATCCTTCTCCTTCAGTTGAGGATCCTCCATAAGATCATGCCTTGACCATCTATTCGAATCCAACCACCTTCAAGAATTGAGGGATTCTTCCCTGATTTGCCTCAACAAACCCAAAATTTGCTCAACAAAGGAAACGTTCCCCCAAAAGGGGCACCAGAGCATTATAACACTCCCCTAAAAGGGTGCATAGAGCACCAACACTCCCTGTCAATGTATAGGGGAGCACTCCTCTCCAAAAATGTCTTTTGAGTGGATTTTCTAGTGGAAAAAGGTTTATAAACTTTGTTAACCCATTCCTCTTCTTCCAAATCGGTTGTTTGAGGTGTTTCAAGTGCCCCTCTGATGTTGTTATATGCATGACATAGATAGTATGGCAGTATGATTTTTCTGACACTTGCGACACTTTTGACCAAAATGTGACACTTGTAATATTGATAATGACGACACTAGGCCATTGTCGTAATGAGTAATTTTGATGTGTAACAGATTTCCCCCCAAAGTATGAAGTTAGAAGATGAGAATTGATAACTGAAATTCTTTGCAAACTTTCAAGCAAGGGTACAGACTCACAGAACTTGACAGAAGCTGCACACGACCATCAAGCAAATGTTAAGACATGCTTCAAACCCAAGGCAGACATACC
The DNA here is from genome assembly GCA_009831015.1 of Picea engelmannii. Lineage (NCBI taxonomy): Eukaryota > Viridiplantae > Streptophyta > Pinopsida > Pinales > Pinaceae > Picea > Picea engelmannii. The sequence goes on from ML792617.1 coordinate 202,771, forward strand.
TATGCTTGAGTGATAGAGACTTTCAAGGTATGGCCGCCATAAATACACTGCAGATCCATAATTATATTGACAAAGAGATATAGCCACTGAAAATACAATGTGGATCTATATTCGCATGACCTGAACTGGTCGCAGCCACGAAGAATACATAGTGGAGCTACGAGATGTCAAGACATAGCCACGACCAATACAAAGTGGATCTATGTAACAATATATGTGTCAATGTTCAAATAAACCTCCGTCGCAACCTGGGCAAAGTACATACAAGATTGAGGACTCAACCCAGGGTCTTCTTATCGATCCTGATGTAGTACGAATCTAACCATGCGAATAGATGTTTTGATGTCGAACATGGCAGAAACCACTTGATTACCGGTCAATGAGGTGAACCGTTAACAAGTGCGAGGGAGATCACCATTGATGTCAATGATTCCCAAGGTACTTAGTACATTCCAACGAACGTGAATAGATGAGTTGAAGTCGAAAATTTGTGGAATCATCCGATCAGAGGTCAATGATGTTAACCCACTATTGAACGTGAGGAGGCCTGCCATTGAGGCATGCAGGTCCCAAAGTACTAACTAGTTTATAAGTCTAGTTCCTAGATAATGTGTTGAAGTTGATAGAAATAGACTCGTCGAAGGAGGGCCTTGATGTATCCCCCATAAACAACATGAAACTGGCACAGAGATGTAATTGGTGGATCAAATGGACTGACACAGGTATTGAAATAGGATATTTGGGATGGTTGACTCTCGAGGCAGATACTTCCCTTGAACACTAAGGCACCATAGTAGAAACGTGACATGGACCAAAACACAATGATGCAATGGATACTGTGACTTTCGTCGGGTGACCCAAAGGAGTGAAGAAACTCAAAGGATTGGTTCAGTGTAGAGGTTCAATGGATTACAATGTATGCAAAGACAAAGTGCCATGTTCAAGGGTGACTCTAAGAGTTACTGGTAATGTTCTCAAAAACTGCTTGGCTTGCTTCCTTCAATTTTTCCCCCATCCAGATAGGCGAGTGCCTCTTTTTAATTTAACGAGCTCGAGGAGGGTAACACATGCTTGATATAACTCACCTTCGGTAAGTTCCTCTTCCTTTGTTTAACGAACTGGAAGAAGTAAGAGTTCGATCCCATATGGGCCCTTCAGTGTATGCTAGTTTAACGAGTCCAGATAAGGTAAACTCAGTGGTTTTTCATATTTAGAGAGTCTGAAAATGACTTAAATATGACTCCAATGTGGTCCTTTTTCATAATGTTAGTCTCACGAGGCCGAAAAAGAGATAAAATACCACTTGAAAGATGCCCTTTCAAACCTTTTAACGAGTGTGAAAGGAAGCAAGATTACTCGACAATATTTTCATGTTTAGAGAGTCTGAAAAGAGCTTAAAGATGACTCCAAGGGGTTCCTTTTTCGTGTATCCATACAGGTTCGAAAAAGAGATAAAAGTTTACCCGGATGCATTCTCATGTATTTACGAGCACAAGAAAGAACAAAGACTAATCTCGGTATGCCCCCATCTTGAAAGCTAGTGGCTTAACTCCAAAATGATCATCAAAGGCTGGAGACATGCCCTCCAAGCTTCAATTCATTCACTGACTTTGAGGTTGTCACCAATTTCTCTACTAGATAAGAAAAAGGAGAAGGGTGGATGAAAAGAAGGTTCAAGAGAGGTGACTATTTCATTTTTTAACGAGCTTGACACGGGAAAATAACTATGCTCAAGGTTCCAGGTTCGATCCCCAGATTGCTGTTTCATTTTTTAATGAGCTTGCCACAGAGAGGAAAACTATGCTCAAAGCCTCTGTTTCATTTTTTAGCGAGATTTATACAGAGAAGAGAAACTATGCTCGTAGCTTCTCCTTGATCATGGCTTCCAATAGAATAACACTCTGGAAGGACACCATGTCAAGGGACAAGAATTAGTCACGGATTCCAAGAGATCTTCACTGGATGGAAGAAAAGTACTCTGGAAGGAACACATGTTGAGGGTCGCAACAGGGGTAAGGAGATCAGGCTCCAACAACCCTACCAAAGAGATCACTATGTCCACTACTGGATCCAAATCATCGGAAGTTGAAATCATGGGAGATGATGGAAAATCAACATCAGGAGGGGAGATAGAGTGTATATCTTCCCGAATTTCTTCATGAGGGGGAAGAAAAGAGGATCGGTGATGGTTATTAGCCCGAGGTAACTTGTCAATGCGAAGCATTTCCATAATATATTCATCAGAAGGAAAAAATGGGGAAATGTAGTCGATCACAGATGACAAGGAACTTAACTGTGGTGGCATCGAACGATTGTCGGGTGCCAATAGATGTTGGTCATTCAAAGAGGGAGAAGCAGATTGGATAGAAACATATGATGTTTTGGTTGAACTAAGTGGCACGGTGTCACCTAGTGCATCGAATTCCAACAAACTAGGTACAATCCAAGGGTCAGATGATTCCAAAGATTGATAAGCTGCGGTTGAAATCATATCGACAGTGGCAATATGATGTGTAGTCGGTGGAAGTGGTGTAGGGAAGGTATCCATGAGGCTAGAATCTTTCACTAAGACAACACCAATGCTTTCATAAGTGATCTTGTGGTCTCCCAAGAAAGGAATATTGTTGGTAGCGGGAGCGCGAGCATCGGTCATGCAGAAATCCAACTGAGCAACAGTGACAATTTTTCCCTGATGAGGAAATTGGACATATCGAAAGACCGACGAGGCAACTACAGTCATAGCATAAAACCAACTTCTTCCAAGTAACAAGTTGTAATCAAGGGGAGCATCGACCACCTTGACATCAACAGTAACAATTTCTCCACCCAATTGGATGGGTAGGGACTGTAAAAGCCCATGGGGATGAAAACCTCGCCCATCGAAGGCGCGTAACATTGTTGGGGATTTTTTAAGTGCAGGTGATTTAAAACCTTTCCAACAAGCCAAAGACATGACACAAGTTGAGGCTCCCTCATCCAAAATAGTTCGGTGTATTTGTTGATTGTGAACAACAAAATCAACTTGGAAAGCAAGTAGGTGGGAGAGTTGAGATGCATAATTGTCCAGGTTAAACATGATATGGTTGGATGACTCAGGATAAACAACACCAATAGTGGCCAAGAGCATTCTACGTTGACTGGGGCAGTGCTGTAGAACTTCTAACGCAGACATAACACACGGTGCTTGAGCCAAATCTTCAACAATGTTGTAGTTCTGGGTGGCATGTGAACTAGGATTTAAGGTATCTTTACACATAGTTCTATTAGGAGGGTGTAAGATAGAGTCAAACATGGGTTTCTCAATCTAAAGTGGTCCAGACAGAGGATTAACTGACAGAGGACTAACGGAAGATGATGATGGATCCAGTAAAGTACCAGTACCGTTAGTGTCTTTTCCTTTGTCAGGGTTACCTGGTGTGTCGTATGTATTAGAGAGAGTGGTCAAATTAATCCCATTAAACATATAAATATGTGCACTCGACGAGGCATCATCATGAGGATGGCTAGAACTGCCCCCAGGAGAGGGGGTTTGAGCAGCCATGGATTGTTGCTGTGGAAAAGGCTGAGTAAGCACAACGGCTTGTGAATTTCCCTAGAGAATTTTGGCCACTTCATTGTGATCTGGACAGTCTTGAGTGTAGTGATCGTCACCAAAAATGATAAATGAGAGTTTCAGTTTCCGTTGTGGCTGCTTTTCGGTAACAGGTGTTTGAGCTTGATTTTTTTGTTGTTCATTGTTATTAGCATTTCTTGATTTATTTTTTGTCTTCTTCTTACCTCTGGATTGTCGTGAAGGGGCAAATTGAATTTCATTCACTTCATAAATTTGAGTTTGGGGGGAGGTAGAGGAGAGTGTGGTTGACTGGAAAGTAGATTGATTTGTGACAGAACCAATAACACTATCCACATGAGATGAGGATGACGACTTGGATGGATCGGTATTAGTTCAAGAAACATTCAGAAACAAATCATACAAAGTACCATATTGTGAATAAACTAAATCTAAGTACTGAGATTGAGCAATGGCTTCTTCCTCAGTGACTTTGCCACCCATAGCGACATCGCAAGGGATCGGGGGTAAAAGTGATTTAGTAAACCACTCCGCCAACAATATGTCAAGAATGATTGCTTTGATCAACCTTCATCGTTGTCTCCACTCATGAATATGGTTAGAGATATGCATGGAGTTAGTTTGACGAAGGGAGGTCAAGAGTTCAGTACTCGTCTCATAGTGAATAGGTAGTTGAAAGTGCGTGAGGAAAGACATGGCAAGGGAGTTGAAATCATGAAAAGAAGCACGTGGTAGTTCAATATACCACTTTGCTGTAGAACCCGTAAGTGTCCGTTGGAAAAGACGCAAACGTATAGAATCATCCATGAGGGAGTTTGTTGAACACCACAAATGGAAAGTCATCACATGGTTATTTGGATCTGCTCCAGATTTTTTGTCAAATTTCGGAATATCAGAAGGAAGTTTAGCTGGAATAACTGGCCAAACCGGAGAATGAAAAATAGGATCATTCGTTACCCGAGAAAAGTTTGGGAGATCCAGAGTCGCAAGGAAAGGTAGCTGTCGGTTAATTTGCGGATGATACTGGTGTGGCATAGAAACACCAGTAGGAACATACCTTGTTTGTAGTCTAATTAGGGAAATATTAGAAGTTGTTAGCTCAATGCGCGAGAAAACGCCTAAGGGTAATCTGTGAAGTAAGGCGGGCCCACTCGGGACCTGGTTTTCCACCCATTTTGAACATCTGATGCCCTTAGTGAACTTACTGGTGAGACCTCTTGGGTTTCGGTAAGTTCTCCACAAGTTTCCAAACAAAGAGCTAGCCTTTAAAGAGGCCAAATATTCTCTCATTAACTTAACTTTAATTTATCTTAATAAAACACTCAATGAACAATTGCCCACGACTCCTTTTAAGGAACTGGTACAACTGGTTTATCTTTATGTGAGCAATTTACTTCATTCATGCAATTGTCTAACTAAATTTGTTAAATCTTGTAGATCTTGTATCCTTGTTGATATATGCATGTTTATAGACAAGTATTTTATGTGATTATCTCAAATGATGATGATTTTTGAGTGTTGAATGCATTTTTTTTATTAAGCAATAAACTCCTAGAAGTAGTTCTTTTGCTTTCTTAGTTTAAAAGAGCCTTAGATTATTTTTATAGGGACTACACCCCTTGGCTTCGCTAGGAGTTGGCCTAGACAAAGAAGTTTAGGATCAGGTGACAACACCTTGACTTGAAACTTTCCCCCAAGGAAACACCAAGTGGATTGAAATTTTCTTCCATGCTAGCCCAGGTGTGTATAAAGGCGACAACATTTTTGGCGTCGTTGTCGGGGATACATCTTTCTATTCCTGGAACACGACTTGATTTCCTTTTTTGTTTTTTACTTAGTTTTTTGATGCTTATAGTTTATCAGAAATAGAATCAACCATCTTGCAACTCCACTTAATTCCAATTTAACTAAGTATTCTACAAGGAGGAACTCAGAAGGCCTACTTAACTTCATTCTTGAACTTGAAAAGGTTTATCGAAGGAGGTTAGACAAAGCCTCTTATCGTAGAGTACTTAGTCATTTAGGAACCAAGTCTATTTATGATATTTAGCTTATATTTGTTAATAAAAGATTTACTCTAGAAATGGCTATTTATAACCCTTGTGACTTTAGTGCAACAAATAACTATCCACATGCTCTCCTAGAAAAAGCTATTGAAAAATTACGTAGTTTCCAGGGAAATAATGCTGTGTCTGCCAAAATGCATACTAAGGCATTTATGAGATGTATTAACAAATGGTGTGAATCACATGATCATGAGGATGTTAAGATGAAACTTTTTTTCCTCTCCTTAGAAGACGATGCCTTATATTTGTACGAGGATATGCCCGACAACACTTTCAAAATGCTCAAATATCTTCTAGATGCCTTCACAAAAAAATGGGGGGAAAAGAAAGATCACCGTCACCTGTTGGGAACCCTTAATTCAATAAAAAAGAATGAGAATGAGACAATGGAAGAGTTCAACAAGAAATTTAATTAACTTGTCTCTAGCATGCATATATATATCAAGCGTCCAAATGATTCTACTTTAATCTACTATGTAGAGGATTTTGGTGGGGAAATGAGATACCAACTTAGAGATAAGGAACCCCTCAACCTCAAGGAAACTCAATATATAACAGTTAAGATTGATAAAAACATGTAGGATTTAGGCAAGTCCAATCTTCTAGGATTTAGTAGAGGTAGTTCTTCTAGGCACACTGAGGTGAAGGAAAAGGCTACGACTGCAGCTCCTGAAAATAAAGACCCTAATTTCAACCCCCTAAAGGTCGTTACTGAGATGGTCAAAATAATGGAAGCTACCCATGCTTCTCAACTTAGTGCCCTACAAAATAGGCTGATAGCTATGGAAAGGTCTCAAAATAACGGATTTCAACCCAGACCAAATAATGATAGGTGGCAAAGAAAAGGTCCTCCTCAAGACCAAAGGCCCCCTAATCAACTAGAGTAAAATAATGTGGTGAATGAAGAAGCACCACCTTTTGTAGAGCTTGTGAATACTTTCACGAAGAATCTACCTGCCCAATGTTTTGCCAGATAAATTAACATGGCCTTCCTCTAGCGAACAACTTTGTAGGGTAGCCCAGAAACTCCAACCACATCAATAACTTTGGTGAAACTCACCCTTTATCTATGGATCATTGGCTTTATATGCAAGAAGGAAGTGAGAAAATTAATCAAGTGGTTGAAGAATATGACAATGTGACTAAACTGTATGGTCACAAAACTATAGATGAGTAAATCATAGAGATGGCAATACACAAAGGGATAGTCTACCAGAGGAAGGGGAAAGAAGCAACAAACAAATATCAACCCAACTTTCCAAAGGTAACTACTCATACAAACACTCCAATTACTAATATAAATGTTGATTTAGGTAGTTGGATATCAAATGCAAAGGTATTGGTTTCAGTGTTAGATCTCTTGAAAATTCCCTCACAGAAAGAGAAGCTTCTGCAAGATATAAATCTTCCAAGCAATAAAGTTGTTCCAAAAGATCAAGAAAAGGTTAAGGAACAACATGAAGATCCTCCAATGGTCTTAACTAGCAGAGATAGGACTAAGGAAGAAAATCCTCCTTTCTTTGTATCGTTATAAATAAATGATCAATGGTTACACAACTTCATGTATGATTCAAGAGCTTCATCAAAAATCATCACCAAAGGGATTATGAAAAGGTTAGGTCTTAAAATCACAAGGCCTTATTAAAATGTGTGTGCCATGGACTCTAGAGAAATTGAACACACAGAATAATCATAGACTTCCCAATCAAGCTAGCTTTTCATCCCAACTTTTCATTCAAAATGGATGTTCTTGTTATAGATGTGCCAGATGCTTGGGGGATGCTTCTATCTAGGAAATGGGGAGCTCATATGGGTGGCTACTTGAATATGCATTTGAAATTTGAAACTATTACATACCCTCCTCCCTCAATTGAGAATTTCAGACTCTTTAGGGAAACATGAAGGAAATATCACATAAAATATCCTAAAGAGAAATCCAATGAGTTTTTATGCCAAGTGTTTGACATGGGAAACTTCTCCATATGTTCTAACTTCCTAGCACTAGAGCAAGAAAAATTCAAAGAAGAAAAAACAAGTAATAAAGCTTGGAAGATGAATTTTGATGGAGCCCACTGAAGATAAGGAAAAGGGGCAAGAATTGTTTTAAAATCTCCAACTGGGAAAACTTACAATTTTTCATTCAGACTTGAGTTTGATACAACAAATAATGTGGCCGAGTATGAGGCACTTTTGCTAGGATTGGAAATTGATAAGGACATGGGTATCAAGATTTTAAATATAAAAGGTGATTCAGACTTAGTATTTCTCTAAGTAAAAAATAAGTATGCATGCAAAAGTGAGAGGTTGAGAAGATACATAAAGGCTATATGGGATGTCATATAATTCTTTGATGCTATGGATATCATTTGTATCCCTAGAGATCAAAACAACTTGGCTGATAGTCTAGTTGTAGCAGCTTCTACCCTCTATCCCTAAGAAGATATAATGAAAGGAGAAGTAAAGTTGGAGATAATATTTAGGCCATCTGTCCCAGATAATATTGATCATTGGCAAGTCTTCAAAGATGATGAACAAGTTCTAAGGTTCATCCATAATGTCAAATAATTCTCAGGTTTCAATGTTAGTTATAAAGAGGAGGGTAAATAGTATGTTGAGGAGGATAATCTAATTAAAAATCCAGTTCCCAGAGGAATAGTTTCCCTAGAAAACATCTTTGACATGAATGATATGTAAAAAAATAAAAAAGAAAGAAAAAATCCTGACAGTTATATTGAAATCAACATTGGGATAGAGGAAGTCCCAAGGTTTATAAAAATTGGAAAAGGAACCTCAGAAAAAGAAAGGAAGGAATTGATTAGCTTGGTCCGAGAGTATAGGTATGTATTTGCTTTCACATATGATGAGATCAAAGCATATAAAGAGGATGTGTTTCAACATACTATCCCCCTCAAGGATGATACAAAACCTTTCAGACAAAAACTTAGGCGAATAAATCCTAATTTAGCACCTTTAGTTCAAGCCAAGCTTAAAAAAATGTTGGATGCTAGAATCATTTCTCCAACAAGAAATTCATCATGGTGCTCCAACTTAGTTGTCATCAGAAAAAAGAATGGGGGAATAAGATTATGTATTAATTTCAGAAATCTAAATCTTTCATGCATTAAATACAATTACCCACTACCCAACATGGAGACCCTACTTCAAAGGGTAACTGGTTCCAAGATTATGTCCAAGTTGTATGGCTTCTCATGATATAACCAAATTTTGGTGAGGAAGGAAGATCAAAACAAAACTACGTTCACCACACCTTGAGCCACTTTTGAATACCTAAGGATGCCTTTTGGATTACTTAATGTAGGTGCGACTTTTCAGAGAGCCATGGATTTTTCCTTCTATGAGTTAATGGGAAAAATCATTAAAATCTACCAAGAAGACTTAACAATTTTTTCTAAGGAAAGGTCAGATCACATAAGTCATCTTAAGAAGGTATTTGAAAGGTGCCGGAAGTATGACATCTCCTTGAATCCATCTAAGTCCATTTTGGGTGTTGACAATGGCAAGTTTCTAGGTCACATTATAGCAAAAGACAAGGTAAAAATGGATACTGAAAGGGTTGAAGCCATACATAAAGTTCCCTTACCCCCAACCAAGAAATCCCTTCAATCTTTTCTTGGATAGATAAAATTCGTTAGATGGTTCATACCTAACTTAGTTGGGATAATGAAACCACTCCTTAAGTTATTGAAAAAAGATGCTAAATATGAGTGGACAAAAGAAGGAAGGAATGCTTTCAAAAGTATTAAGGATGCAATTGGAAAATATCCTGTGCTGATCAGTCCTAATTATTCAAAATATTTTCAAATCTTTTCCTTTGCTTCAGAAGACACTATTGCAAGGGTCTTTCTCCAGAAAAATGAAGAGGGTTAGGAGCAACCCATTGCTTTCATGATAAAGGCATTACAAAATTTTGAGCTTAACTATACTAGTATGGAAAAACAATCTTATGCCTTATTTAAATCTCTCAAGCATTTCTGAGTCTATATAGGATACTCAAAGATTGTGGGGTATGTCCCTCAATCAACAGTAAGGGATATCCTTGGGCAACAAGATTGCTTGGGAGATAGAGGAAAGTGGGTCTCCAAGATTCAAGAATATGACTTAGAGATTAAACCCACTAAGTTGATTAAAGATCAAGGGTTAGCTCAAATGATCACTACAGGAAATGAGCAAGTGCTGGACCTAGTGTGTCAAAACAATCAAACTAGGCTAGCCTTGTCACCAGAGCTTCATAAATTAGAACAACACCAATGGTATTCAGATATCATCTACTTTCTTTCAAACCTCACTTGCCCAAGTCATTTGATTGGTCATAAGAGGAGGGATTTGAGGTTGAAAGCGACCAAGTATTGTATCATTCAAGACGGATTGGGGTGGAAGAACCCTGATGGAGTGATACTTACTTGTGTTGATGAGCTAGAGTCCAAGATAATTTTGGTTGACTTCCATTCAGGGTTTTGTGGTGGACACTTTGCGGCTAAAACTACCGCCCACAAAATCCTCAGAGCAAGTTACTATTGGCTGACCATTTTCTTAGATGTACATAAAATGATCAGGGGTTGTCAACAGTGTCAGTTATTTACAGGGAAGTAGAAGCTAGCAACCTTGCCTCTTCATCCTGTAGTGGTCGAAGGCCCTTTTCAAAAGTGGGGGCTTGATTTCATAGGTCAATTTAAGGATAATTCAAGTAATGGTTATGCTTGGATAATTACAACAACTGATTATTTTACTAAGTGGGTAGAATCAATACCCACTAAGTCATCAACCAAAAAAGTGGTCATGGATTTCCTTGAATATAGGATAATCACTCGATTCAGTGTGCCCACCAAGATTACAACCGATAATGCCAAGGCCTTCAGTTCTACAAAGTTATCTTATTTCTATTTAAGTATGGCATTGTGTTGTCCCACTCTTCAAACTATTACCCCCAAGGTAATGGTCTTGCTGAATCCAATAATAAGAACTTAATGAATATTCTTAAGAAAACTATGGGGGATAATAAGAGGTCATGGGACAACAATATTAAGTTTTCATTATGGGTGGATAGAATAACCAAAAAGAGTTCCACAAGGAAGAGTCCTTTTGAGCTTGTCTACGAGCTTGATGCTACTTTACCAGTTCACTTTAGCTTCTAGTGTATTAGTTTGTTCATAAATATGGTCTGGATGAGGACTTCCAAAAGAGCATAATTGATCAGCTGATTGAGTTAGATGGGATCAAAAGGAAAACACTGGATCAAAGTATAAAGAATCAGGACAAGGTAAAGAAGACTTTTGATAAGTATTCACGGCAAAGAGTTTTTCAGGAAGGGGACACAATCCTTCTTTGGGATAAAAGAAGGGAAAATCCAGGGAATCATGGAAAGTTTGACAGTTTATGGACATGTCCATACATCATACAGGGTACAAATAGCAAGAATTCATTTTATCTCAACAGGTTGGATGGTGAAAAGTTGGCCCTTTCAGTTAATGGCCAACTTCTCAAGCTTTTCTTCACAGAGGTCATCTGATGCCCATCGGGGCATCTACTGTATCATACTCTCTAACCCTATCCTTTGTACATTATGCTTTGTATTTCTATACATTATTTACTGCTTTCTATGCTATATTCACATGATTTGTTGTATTATATGTACTTGTATATTATCATTGCAAATTATGTTTATTATTGGTTTTTATATGTATATGATTGCTGACGAGGCGTCCATGATGAAAGTCGCGTAATTATGGATTCTCGCATGGTCTCTTTCAAATGTAAAGATCAACCACACGTCCCCATAGGGAGCCTATGTTATCCACCAATTTGCACAAGCTGGATTTCCTGAAGAGCCGCCAAAGATTGAGAAGTCAGTGCTCATATGACAGAGTTCAAAGTTCAACCGGTCTTTCAAAAGACCACCTTTTTTCGCATTTCCACCATTGTAATAAATGACCTGAGTATGATATATTGTAAAAGGCTATTGGAAACCTAATACCTAGGTACGAGCATGTACTCTAGAGTGTTTTTTTCACTTGTTAATTATTTTTTCTTGCCTTTATGGGCGATTAATAATTTCTAAGTTTTTTCACTCAGAAGACTAACTCCAGAGATGGAGTATGTGCTGGTGGTTAGGCCTTGGCATGGTATAACCAATTCCTAGTGTCTAAATTTATATGAGCTCATACTAGGTCATCTTAATTGAGTCACGTGGAAATTGCGGCTAGGTTTGATAGTTTTTTTTTTAATGTTTCAGTGAATTAATTAAATTCCCTTCAAAAATGGAATTTTTTTAATTCTAAGTCAATAAGTTGTAAAATATGGCATCAAACATAATCAGATGCCATATTTATAGTCATTTTCTAGTTTAGAGTATCATGTAAACCCCTATTTCCCTTCTTTCGAGACAAAAAAGTGATTATTTTTACTAAAAAATGAATTTTACTCGAAAAATACGGAAAATGGGTAATTTAATTAAATCCCTATTTTTTAGGGAAATTGGGGAACATGTCAGAAACATGTTTTTCTTATGTCCCCAGTTGATTGAAGACCAAGATGAGTGTATCTAATGGTAAGGCGAATTCACTGAGGGTGAAAGGCGTGGAGGAGATCCCAATGTAGAGACTCAACCCCACTTAATGAGATGGCACATCCTAAAGGGATGACGCACATTCCAAAGCTCCTAACTTGCCCTCACACTCCCACTTACTCCCAGTCATCCCCACTTCACTCCTAAATCACTCCACTACACTCCCCCATCACCCTACTCCACTACCCATCCACTCCACACATCTCCCATTTACTAAGTGCGTCACTCCCCTTCACTCTAGCACATCTCCTCCTAAACCCGTGCACATCCCTCCATTTTGCAGGTTTAATTTTGGGCAAGATTGTACATCATTGTTGTAATTTTCTCATGCTATTGGAATAATAAAAGACTTTGGAGCTCATCTATGGTGTGTGGTGCTATGTGTGGATGAATGTTGGACTAATATGAGGTGATGTTACATTGATATATTGCATTTGTTTATTGTTTACTTGGTTGATCATAGGGATACTATTATCTAATTGGAGTGGGTTATTTATTTTTCTTACTGATTAATCCACTTGTTTATCTATGTTGAATACTTCATTGCATGTTTTGTTTTGTTTTAAACTAATGTGCTATTGAGGTTTTCTGTGTAGGAAACACCAAGTATATAGGTATTTGTAGGTATTTTGTGTTGCATGAAGGATATTATTCTTGGAGAGGCAAAGGAGTTCGGTTGCATCCATTGTTTATCCAAGGAGTTTGAAAATAAGACATTCTACCTCTTCCTCACTTCAAAGAGACCCCATAGCCCAAGTGTTCCATGCTCAAGCAAGAACTCTAGAAAATTCATAAAATTTCTTCTCTCTTTCTATTTCTTTGGTTGCATGCTGTTTAGATCTATTATAAAGTTTAATTTGGATATCTAAAGCTGCATGCTTTAATTTTCTAGATCTGGTTGCAATTCTTTCTAACTAAAGGAGTAGATCTAGGATATTTTTCTTGCAATTTCTAGGTTATTTTCATCTAAATATTAAACTAGTTAATTGCTTTGCTCCGCATTTAAAATCAAGTTAGCTAGTTTTCCTATGCTTTCTGTTTTAGGAAAACAAACAGAAACAACTAAAGGAGCTTAGTTTAGGTTCTTTAAAAATGTCGAAAAGTCTCTAAAAATTGTCTTTTTGCCTTAGGAAAATTTTGTAAAATTTTGAGTAATTTTTCCAAGTTTGAGTTAGTCTTTTAAATTGTTTTCTATCATCTTCTAATAAATTTTTCTTTCTGTTTTTTAGCAGGTCCATCCAAAACAAGGGGATATTCCTTCTATTTTGGCGAAATCAAGGCTTTTGGAGCACACAGGGGGCTTTCTATTTCATCAAAGAAGTTTTTCCTCCTATTTTTTTTGTAATTCATAAAGATCCAAAACTTATAAGGATGCAAGTTTATAAAGTTAAGCTCAAAGAGAACTTAGTTCTGATTGTAATAGGTTTAATAAAAGCGGGCCCTTTGAGCCCAGTTTCTCCATCCCCATTAGGGGGATTTGTGTGTCGTGGTTTGGCTTTCTTTCTGTTGGTGCATGTTTAATCTTTTGATCTCAAACACACATACCATATTAAGAAAATCCAACACACATAACACTCATATTTTGCATGCATGTTTAAAATTCACTTTTAAATATTTATGCATGTTAAATTTAATGCTTGTTTCCCATACTCAGTAATAAATTTTGCAAGTTCTAATTTTTATTATTTTCTTGCAAAGATCTTTCAAGTTCCAAGTATCTTGCAATTTCTCTTTTTAGTTACAAAGCAGGTTACAAAGTTTACTTCTTTCAACTATTTCAAAGTCAATAAACCTTGTTTGTAGTCTAATTAGGAAAATTTCAAAAGTTGTTAGCTCAATGCACGCGAAAACGCCTAAGGGTAATATGTGAAGTAAGGGAGGCCCTCTTGGGACCTGGTTTCCCACCCGTTTTGGACATTTGACGCCCTTAGTGAACTTACTGGTGAGACCTCTTGGGTTTCGATAAGTTCTCCACAATTTTCCAAACAAAGAGCTAGCCTCTAAAGAGGCCACATATTCTCTCATTAACTTAACTTTAATTTATCTTAATAAACACTCAATCAAAAATTTCCAAGGACTCCTTTTAAGACACCGGTACAACTGGTTTATCTTTATGTGAGCAATTTACTTCATTCATGCAATTGTCTAACTAAATTTGTTAAATCTTGCAGATCTTGTATCCTTCTTGATATATGCATGTTTATGGACAATTATTTTATGTGATTGTCTCAAATGATGATTAATGTTAAGTGTTGAATTCATTTGTTTTATTAAGAAATAAACTCCCAGAAGTAGTTCTTTTTCTTTCTTAGTTTAAAAGAGCCTTAGATTATTTTTATAGGGATTACCCCCCTTTTATTCACTAGGAGTTGGCCTAGACAAAGGAGTTGAGGATTAGGTGAAAACACCTTGACTCGAAACTTTCCCACAAGGACACACCAAGTGGATTGAAGGTTTCTTCCACATTAGCCCAGGTGTGTATAAAGGCGACAACATGACCAAAATCAAACTTAGAAGTCTATGATGTAATTTTAACAGATATACAAAGACAACTAGTGTCTAAAAGAAAAACACTAAGACCGAAATGTACTGGATCAACCAAACCACAAGCTCATCAAGTCTTGACTCTAGAAAATAGTCTTAATTAGAACCGAAAATTAATTCAAGAATTCTAATGAGACTAAAAAAATTGCCAAGATAAATATATGAACTTCTGAAGCATGTCAAAAGCATATGCTTCTTAGTCCTTTCTTCTTTGCCTCTAGAACGATCCTGCTATCAACAAGAGGATTTGTCTCTTTATAGAACTAAAAAAATGAAAGAATGAATATTAGAAATCTCAATTGAAACAAGAACAAACCTTATAAGAAATATTTCTCTCTAATTCCTCATGTCTTCATTGTCCTTCTTTTATTCCTTTTATTCTCTAAAGGTAGTTCTTCAAGTAGTAGAACTACTTTTAGTTACTAAATTTAAATAAATTTAGTTAATAAACATGACACATATTTTATATGATAAGGATAATCAATAAAATAATATAATAATAAAATAGGTGGGGTCCCCCTCTTATCACCCATCCTTTGATTCAATAATCATTTTTAGCTTTTCCTTGTCGCTCCATAATATAATCAAATATAAAAAATTAGCACCATAAAACATACAATGAACATGCATAAAAAATACCATGACATATATCACTTGCATCTCTCATAATTTAACATGATATTTTAAAGTTTCAAAAACATTTATCACGATTCTTCCATCTGTACAAAATTGTTCCATGGTCAGATGTCAAAATAAACAAAATCAAAATAATTCAGGGAATATCATTTTGAAAAATTCTTCCCTTTCCATGATGAAGTCTTCATACTGAGACTTGTTTTGTTCCAGTTGGGATACCTCTCGATGCAAGTCACTCAAACGTCTTTTTGCATTGCTTATTAATTTTATCTTGGATTGAGAAGAGGAGGAAGATATGGCCATGTTGAGTGAAGAAACATGCTTCTTTCCTTTGTCAACTTGAGATCCATGAGGAGTGGTTTTGTGATATTTTGGAGGAGGCATAGGCATAGACTCAATTGTAGAAACAATATGAATTGGTAATTCTAGGTGAATCGAATGAGGAGGAAAAGATTCATTTGTGTAAATAGTATGGACTGGAGGAGGAGGGGGGTTAATGGGCCATTGATTGGCACCAAAATAAGGATTGGAAGCTATACCACCCCATCCATCATTATGAGGTTTCACATGGGATTCAAGAGCATTGACAATACCAGGGTGAGGCTACAATATGAAATTAGGAGACGCTTGGGGCTAAGGCAAGACATGTTTTCCACCAAGATTTAAGTGCCTAGTTTGAATCAGCTGCTGAAATTCATTAGAATCAATGTCAAAATATATAGAGAAGCTCAATTTCTTATGCCCCCCAAGTTGCCAAAATGTGTTAGGAAATCGCCCTCTTCTTCCTCTTTTTCCTCCTCTACTTCTTACATGACTGAAAAAAGCTCATCTATATCCATCATAGTCAAATTAGTACATGAAACATAAGACATAGTAAAATTAAACATCTAATACAATTTGTCATCATGGTTAATTTGGCTCTGAGATGACACAACCATGCAACACAAAAAGGGAAAAGAGAGGGAAAAGTGAAAACAAGGATAGAAGTACAACTCTGAAATCATTCCTCCAACAACATCCATATCTGAAATCCATACATGTAGACCACTTCTTAAGATATACATACAAAAACTTACAAGCAGACTACCCAAACTTTTAACTTTAAACCATGTTTGTAAGTATTCTCATTGAACTTAATCAGTCCAGGATTTTCTCCAAGCCATATTCAATCATTCATATGTGTTGTAATAAAAATTTTCCTTTAATTAATAACACTAGTCATACATCCATATTGTATTTATTTCATACTCACTTAATCTTAATTATATATACATGGTAAGAATGAAAACATGAATTTAAATGAACATGATTTGAGGGAAATAACTTATGTAAAGTGAAATTAATGAGGGGAAATGAGTCTATATAATAATCCTTGAATCACATGACTTCCATTAATGACATCTAAACCATGAGTCATAGCATGTTTATCGTAACCAATCACATGCATAATCCCTTTTAATATCCACGCTTACCGAAACCAATATCATAAACAAACATAACCATTTTTAGGTAAACCATCATCCACTTATTGTTGAATCCATTTTATTTCATTTATTCAAAATCTCAACTGGGATAATAATGGAGGAATATATTAGCCATGCAAATGCCAACATGCACATGTAATCAAAGTTCACCATCCCGAGTGATTCCACGTTCAACTAAGACTTCAATCCAAGTCGAATAACCATATAATAATACCCGAATAACATAGTTCAATATGATATGAGTCTTGACTCATAAACAACCATATCTCATTTCATTTTTTTTCTCAATTCTGTGTCATAATTTCCAACCATTCCATGCTGTGCAAATTATACTAAAATTGTGTGCACGTATAATTTTACCAAATATCAATTAGACTAAAAATATTTCAACCAAAAGTCACAATAGACTGAGGGAAGCACAAGGAAGATTCATAACTTGACTGGAAATATCATCACGATTTCAAATCTAAAAGACATGAGTTCGAGCTTGTAGATGTAGTTACGGGTTTGCAACCCATGTTTTCGAAACTATCATATTTAGAATCAGTTTGAATAGATTCAAATTAACAGTGAAGCACAATATTTCCTTTAACATCCCAATCCCAATCCCAATCGAAGAGAATAGCTAGTCAATATGCATAAGAAACCTTAATACACAACCATGATTTAAAATTCCAAAAGACTCGAGTTTCAAATGAAAAGGGTATTATTGCATACGATTCAAGCGACCCAGGTTTGATCTCGTGAGGCTCAATACAAGGTTAGGGTTCACACACATTTCCTTTTAAAATCAATATAGCAAGAAAAAATATTAAAAAACACTGAAGATATGCAACATTTTATAAACCCAAACCAATCATTGAATTTAGGCCTCAACTTAGCCACAATCCATGTTGAAAAATTTCAACTGTAGAAATTCAAAATCATAATAACAACTTGGGAGAAACCCAATGAGCACACACCAATTTATACTTAGTGGGTTTGATATTGTACCCATATTCCAATAGGGAAACTATCATGCATACTAGAAATCAAAACAATGGATACCTCCATGTGTAAAATTGCCATTCGGGTTTGATCCATATCAAAACAAATGGCTGGCTTTCATAGCAAGGCTCAAACATGTGTCAAACAACACCAATAACCCACAACTTTAATCTCATAGAATAAATGGGTTGTTCTCAAAATGACTAGAGAAACCATGAAAGAGCAAAGAGAACTCGAGTTCGAGTCTACATGTGAACTAGGAGTTGCAAAAACAATCTTTTTCCTTTGCAAATCAAAATGGAATATGTGAGAATGGAGTACATGACAAAAAAAATATTAACTCTTAACAAACTACATACATACATACATACATACATACATACATACATACATACATACATACATACATACATACATACATACATACATACATACATACATACATACATATATATATATATATATATATATATATATANACATATACATATACATATACATATACATATACATATACATATATATATATATATATATATATATATATATATATATATATATATATATAAAACCTTTTCCTTCAAGAAATGATAAAGAAGGGACAAAAAGACATTCATGCACAGAATAATGCTAACCAGAACCAAATACAACCAAATTTTAAAGACAAACATGTATTGCACTAGATTCCAAATCCAATGCGAGCTCATACCTTGTATAATGATGTTTTTAAACTAGAGGGTAGGGCTGAATCAACCACCAAGAGTGAGGGTTTTATCCAGTAGAGCTCAGATATTTTTTCTCGACTTTCAACGAAGTAAATAACCAAAATCCAAGACAGAAAGGAAGTGATAGTGTGCAAAACTGTGGAGTAAATTCCTACATCCTGGTGCCTTCAATGCATGGCCAACTCAGTCATGTCACCAACCCAAAAAACCATTACATTCCATGCCAAGTCAACAATCCATCCAAAATACATAAACCTCACATCATGCGAACTTTACACCATATAAAATCAAATAAACATTGAACTTGCTGCCACATAACAAATAATTTTCGTGAATCATGTACCACATGTAATATATATCAAGCTCTTCAGCACTATAAAATATGTGAAACTATTATCATATCCAACTACAATCCGTGCGCTAATCACTTATGTTTACTATAACATAAGTATTATATGGTAATGTTGATTGCATATCATGTAAAATGTCATGTCCGATATGATATCTTGGTTGTAAAGCCCAATTTTAAGTACTTTGCACAATGTGAAACTTATGCACTTCTTTGTAATAAAATACTATGGTATATGTAATTCCCACATATCATATTCTAAAGGTATATCAAACTCATCAATATACATTTATATACCATGTAACTTAGTTTTGACATCTTTGCATGATGTAGTTTATGGAGCATGACTTAACTTCACTCAATTTTATGGAGCTCAAAAACCATGCTTGCATGCTATCAACATGTGATGATCATTTACATACATTTTTAAAGTTTCAAACTGACTTTGATATGTGCTTTGAATAGGTAAGAAACTTCTCCTGGATACTATCAAAACTTGTTATGGTACTATTAAATTTTCCTTTGCATGCAAGTAAATCCTTTTAAACATCAAACATTTTCATAAAATAAACCTCAAACCTTTATTTTCCAAACACTTTTGCTCAAGGATCCATCATTTAAAACAATATATTATGTTCTAGAAAATCTTGAAGGCCAACACTTTTTGCATTTTCTCCTTGGGGACCCCACCTATTAGCTATATGTAGTGATAATAATAATAGGCCTCACAACTCTTTGTGAGCATTTGCAATAGGTGACAATTTTTTGAGTTAATAGATCATTAGGTAAAACCTTGTTTGTAGTCCACAAAACTTTTTTCTTTGGAGGGGAGGGTGATCTACCACTCATGATAGATTTGTTTTTTCCATTGTATTTAGTATCAGTTTTGACTCCCCCCACTCCTTTTGGAGTCAGTTTAGAGGCTCGATTCCTATTTTCTAATACAAAGCTTCTAAATGGAGGAGAGTTATCATCGTAAGGCACATACTCTTCCATGTTGACTTGATCATTCTAAGAAGTGGAGGTAAGATTGTTTTTTTATTGGAGGTAAAGGTGCCTTTCTGGACTTGGACAATTCCAAGTGACGTGTATATGAGTAAAATACTTGAGATCATGGAAGTCCCAAAAAAAGTGACACCAATCCAATTCAACAACATTCTGCCTGGGAGGGGTAGTAGGAGGAAGAGGAGGCACTGACCTCGAAGGAGAAGTAAACTGGAAGTCGTTTACTTTTTGATTAAGGGAACATATTTGATTGTTCATGTTCATTAATAATTTCAGCATTTCAAAACTTTCCCTTTCTTCCATCCTTGAAGTTTGGGTAGGTAGGGGTTTATTTGAGGGCCCTTGTTTTAAAGTAATTAATTCCTAGGACTCTCATTAAAACGAGGCTGCACTATAGGTGAGGGAATCATACCAAATTCCTCCATGTTTCTCTCAATTTATAGGGCACTAACCTTGGCCACATCTAAATTATGTAATGATTTTTCTTTCAATACGTACTTTACATTTGGATTCATAGTGCTTATGTAGTAGTGGAACAAATTGTTCCCAGATGGTTGAGAAGCAGTTGGTTGAAATTTAAAATTGGATCTCCCTCATTGATGGAGATGGTTGTGAAGTCCTTGAGTAGGGAATCCACATCATTTTCTCCTTTGAGATGTTTCTTGATCTCTTGTACCATAGTGTCCCATTTTGGGATACTATCATTGGGAAGCATGAGATACATATTGTTGCTTCCCTCTTAAAGGTCCTTACAAAAATTCTAATGATGACATTGGGAAATTTTATGTCGATAAGAGCTAATGCATCATAGAATTTTTGTATATGTTCCTCGACATTCAATGTACCAACACCACTGAACTTAGGAATCTAGTTTGGGGCATCCGTAGGAATGTCATGTAGAGGTTAGGGCAACCTCAAATGAGTCTCGATTTTCCAAGGAATTTACATAGGAGCAAATGTGGGAGGAACATCAATAGTTGTTGGAATGATTAAGGGAACAACCCGAGGGTTGGTAACTATTGATGAATTGACTAATGCTTGTTTTAGTATGGGGTTTTTAATAGAAGAAGAGAAACAAGGTTACTTAGTTTGTACAACATGTGTAATAAGTTTCTCTGGTTTCCTAGAGGTATGTGTCTCGCTACTTGTTTTTCTTTTCAAACTTTGGATTCTTGTAATCCTGGGGGACACTGTTTCCCTAGTCTTAGGATGTTTCCACCTTGAAGCTTGCAAGGGCACCATGTAGGTACTTTTATAACAAGAGAGATATCACATCAATCATACTACTCTTTTTGATGAGATGTTAAAGTAACCCAAATTAAACCAAATTTTGTTTTAGTTATTTTCCAAGTGAAAGGTAAGGTATGCCAATTGATAACTTCTCATGTGAGTTTTAACAAGTAGGATTAGATATTGAAAAGGTAATAGAAAAGGAAAACTCGATGATATTTATGGATCCCTAATGCAATGAAATCACAAGGGAATTGAATTGTAACAAATACCAAGGAAATGTGATGAATCACTTACTGACCTTGTCTTGAATTTATATCAAAAGGTGGGGGAAAATAGACACTAAATAATTTGGGTCCGATGCTCAGTAAAATTTCAGGATACAAGCAAAACAAAATAGATTTGCAAGTCCCCAATGGAGTTTCCAGAAAAAGTTCATGTTATAAGAAAAATCTGTTTGTTGGGATGGACCCACCTATCCAGCTATGGATCTGGTTACGACCACTTTGATAGCTCAACACAAAGCATAGACTATCTGCACCTCAGATGGTCCTACGTCTGAGGCGGTGAAAATGGGAAAGAGGAGATGTGAGAGACTTGCTAAAAACCTCTCTTAGGATCACCCAACTTGGATATTGTCCTCCGTCAGCTTCATGAGTGGTAAAAATGGCCCAGTGGATGAAAATTATAGACAAGGGGATGAAAATGAGCTTTCTTATTTTCGGACCAACAAACTATTAAAAGAGAAAAACAAGTTATTCGCTCCCTTAAATGGCCTTGGGAAAATGTTTGAAATTGGTTCCCGGGTAAACAATAGTTTTGAAAAATTTCCCGGTCGATGAATTGTGCAAAATTATTGAAAAATAAGAGTCAAAACACCTTTAATAAGCTATAGGTAGGTCTTTTAAAAATTCCATATTTAATCTTGTACTTGTACTAATATACTTGGCATTTTTATTAATATTCTTGATTAAATGTCTATTACAAAAATTCTTTTCCACACATTTATAATTGTCATGGTGTCACCATGATAGGATGAAGACTCCATTTTACATAATACTATACATAGTTATGTTATTATATTGTTCGTCACCATCAAATGGATTTACTCACTCTATAGGTATACATTTACTAGTCTGTCTATTGATTTAATTATAACTTGTCACATTAATAACTAGAATGATTTTGCCATGTCTTAATATAATATTATTCCAAGGTTGGATTGTCAAGACTTACTTGAAAGATAATTTACAATATATATAAATCTCTGTATTTTATGACTATGTGACTTTGCAATGATCGACACTAGATATTGCATTTAGATACTTGAAAATCACTTCATATATACCATTGTTTCCTACGCTGATGGCATATAAATATATATACCTAATTACATGTATCCTTATATATTCATATACCCTTAGAGTTTTACATGAGTAACCCATATATACTTTAGGTTTATGCTATCAACACATTATTGGATCAAATCCACATACTAATACATATACTCAACTCATTAACTATGTTATCAACACATTACTGGATCGAATCCACATACTAATACATATAATCAACTCATTAACTATGCTATCAAATAATTAGTGGATCGAATCCACATACCAATACATATAAAGTATTCATACATTCATTGATCATAAATTTTGACTTCACCCAAAAGCAATTGACCTTAGGCTCATATCCCTTGAGGTCACTACTAATAGATTTTCTTCCACGTAACCGCCACCTGAGTTTACTCATACACCACTCCAATCACACATTAATGATGCTAACACTATATATTAGTTTATCTACCATTAAATTTGAGTTATAATTAATGTAATGCTAATTTAACTTTGATTTAGGGTCACGATTAGGCTTGGAACAATTAATCTCCTTTGTCACAACTGACAGTACCAACAAGATTTTAATTGATGCATGGAAAACTGAGTTCCTACTCCATCCTTTGTTCATTGTGTCAATTCAACAAGGTGGAACATAGAGACAAAGGATCTGTTCTCTCTGCTCAGTAAAGGGTTTGTTATTGTTCATTTGTAGGTGCAAAGCTAGACTTTCTCATACTGGAAAGATTCCACAGTTTAGAGTTAGTATTTTTTCCAACACTTCACTGATTATTAACTTGTTCTTTGTAGAGTTTTCATTTTGTTTACTAAATCCATCATTTAACAAATCATCCATTGATGTTGATTATAATAGGCTTTGAGTACACCTCGTATGGAATCGAAGCCATCCTTCACCATTGTCAATGGTCGACTATACACTGTAAAGGTAATGCTTATATTCTCCAACTCTAGTTTTCTCTTTATTCATATAACAATACATTGCTATATCTTCTAGATTAGTAATGGTTCATTATTGGTTTTTTTACACAAGATAATTTCCAAGGATAATCCAAATGGAAACCACAAAACCCAACTGAGAGTTTCTTCCAACTCTTGCTTACCAAGGTAATGGTGTCGGTTTTATTTCATAGAAAAACTTTTTCCTAGTGTTATATCTTTGTTTATTCCTCTAGTTAAAGTTTTTATATTTGGTTCACTTACAAGGGAAATGCAACTCCCTTTTGAGAATGAGCCTGATTTCACTGGGTATCCAAACAACCTAGGTACTGTAGCTCGTATATGAAGAGATCTCGTATGCACATTTTCTGAGTTAAGAGATACTTGATAGAAAAGAGGTGTTGAATCTCACCATGGTGATATTATCATTCTTCCAAGTTGTAGAGGTAACAATGTATTCGCCTCTTCTATGCAGACTACAAGCTCATTATCGTGATAACTCTTTTAAAAGTTTTTAATCAATTCCTTTTACTATTACCAGAACAATTTGAGCTCTCAGGTATGGAGAAAATTTGTTATGGCTCATGCATAAACTATTTCTCTATATAAACTACCTTCGTTTCCTCTTGCACGATATGGTTATCGGGGTCTACATTGTTTTTTTTATTTTTCAAATGTTTACAATAACCTACTCATCGTGGTCGACAACTTTATGACACTATTAAATACTTCCTCTAAAAAATGTTATTACTTGCCATTGATTATTTATTGGCTAACAACTTATAACTTTTTTCCCAATTTAAGTGAGCTATTTATGGGTTTTACTTTTATGTAAACATGATCTCCAACATTGAATTTTGCATGTGTCTTTTTTAAATCAGCAAATTTTTTTTTACTATCTTGTAAATTTTTCAAATTCCTTTTTGCTTTCTGAACAATTGTTTTCATTTATTTTAACATATCTATTTCTAGAATAATTCTACCAACTGGGTTGTCTCAACTAACCAGGGTTCAAAACTTTCTGCCATACATCACTTCAAAAGGACTCATCTTTCGGGAAGATTGATACCTATTATTATATGCAAATTCAAGGAAATGAAGGTAGTCTTCCCACTTTGTGGGGTAGTCCATTACATACATTCACAACATATTCTCGACAATTCGGTTAGTCCTTTAGGTCTAACCATTAGTTTGAGGATGATATGCGGTGCTAAAACAAACCACTGGACAAGGTCTTCTAGAATTTGGAGGTGAACATTGTATCTCTGTCTGAGATGATAGTTTTGGGTAAACCTTGCATTCTAAAAAATTCCTTTATGAAAATATCTACAATGTTTATGGCTTTGTGGGTAGATTTTACTGGAATAAAATGTGCAACCTTTGAGGCTTTGTCTACTACTACCATTATAGAATCATTCTGTTTCTCAGTTGTAGGTAACCCTGTAATGAAGGGCATACTAATCATTTCCCATTTCCACTCAGGAATATGTATGTGCTATAATAATCCAACTGGGTGACAGTGCTCAACCTTAACTTGCTATCACTCTAGACACTTAGCCAAATATTCAACTACTCGGGTTTTCATCCCAGGCCAAAAATACTCCTTCTTCAATGTTGTTAACATCTTTTGGTAACCCGGGTGACCTGAATACACTTGCTTATGTAATTCAACTAGTATCAAATTCTTTAATTCTATGATGTTTGGAATGTAAATTATGTTTTTGTACAATAATAAACCTTCATGATTGCAACTTAATTTTGACTCACCCTCATCTGATCTATTAATTTGACATTTTTCCTGAATTTCCCCGTAATTCTCATCATTTTATGCTTCTGATGTAATTTTCTATTTTGGATCAGATTGTATATTAATGCTAGAAATTGCATTTATTTTCCCACTAAGTGCATCTGCTATATTGTTTTCTTTCCCTTTTATATGTTTTATTTCAAAATAATACTCACTTAAGAAAGCCAAACATTTAGCTTGTCTTGCATTCAAATGCTTTTGGTTGAAAAAGTGTTTAAGACTAACATTATCTATTTTCAAAAAACACTTCTTTCCTAATAGGTAGTGTCAGCACATTTTCAAAGCATGCACAATAGCAATAAATTCTAAATCAAGAGGTGCATAATTTTCTTCACGAGGTTTTAGTTTATGTGATTCATAGGTAATTACATAATCATCATGCATTAACACTCCCCCTATTCCTTCTTTTGAAGCATCGATACAAACCACAAACTCCTTATGTGGATCCGCTATCCTTAGAATAGGTGATGTTGTTAACAACTATTTTAGATTTTCAATTTTTTCTTGACATTTTTCAGTCCATCTAAATCTGATTCCCTTTTTCTGCAAAGAGGTTATTGGATAAGAAAGTTTTGAAAACCCCTATATGAATCTGCAATAATACCTTGTAATACCCATGAAATACCGAACATATGACACATCCTTTAGCACTGGCCATTCTAGGATTTCTTTGACATTTTCTGCGTCAACTGAAATCCCTTCTCTTGAAATTACATGCCCCATATACTGTACTTTATCCTAGTTAAATTCACACTTATTGAACTTGGTGTACAATTGATGTTCTCTAAGTGTTTGTAGAACTAATCTTAAGTTTTCTTCACGTTCTTCTTTAGTCTTTAAGTATATCAATATGTCATCTATGAACACTATTACGAATTTATCTAAATATTTTATCAACACACTGTTCAATATGCACATAAATGTAGTAAGTGCGTTTGTTAAGCCAAAAAGTACAACTACAAACTCATAATGCCCATATCTAGTTCTGAATGTAGTCTTATGAATGCCCTCTTCTTTAATCATGAACTGATGGTATCCTGACCAAAATTCTATTTTTGAAAAGATTTTAGCTTCCCCAACTTTCTCAAACAAGTCATTAGTGTGGGGTAAATGATACTTATTTTTATTCTTCATTTTATTAATTTGTCAATAATCAATGCACAACCTAAAAGTTCCATCCTTCTTTATAACAAACAAGATTGGTGCTCCCCATGGAGACACTCTAGGTCTGATGTACTGTTTATCCATCAACTCTTGAAGTTGCATTTTAAGTTCAATCAACTATGGAGTACTCATCCGGTAAGTGGATTTAGACACCGGTGCAGATCTGGGTACTAATCTATGGTAAAGTCTATGTCCCATTTAAGAGGTAATCCTGGAATTTATGCTGGAAATACATCCTGGAATTCCCTAAGTATATGATCGTTGGTCAACATATTTTCAACCCTTTTATCCTTGCTTTCAAATATGTGTACAACATATATCTCACATCCTTTTCTCACATTCCTCTTCAATTGTAGGGCAGAAATACTCCTTACCAAAACACCACATGGTATTCCTTTAATTGTTCTACCTTTACTAGATTCATCTAAGCAGTTAAAATTTTTGTCGCGATAGTTTACAACAATTTAACTTTTTTCCAGCCAGTCCATGCCTATAAGTAAGTCATAAGATCCCGAGGATAAAATGTTTAAATCTACCTTAGTTTCCATTTCATCCATAATTATTGTACAATCTTTTACCAGTTCGACAACCTTTCATTTTGTTCCAGTAGCTAATTGTAATAGCCAAGACTTCTTATGTTTGATTTTATTCAGTTTACAAACTTCTACTATGATAGGTGAAACATAGATTAAACTTGCACTAGGGTCTATTAAAATAGATACATGTTTCTGATTAATCATACCTTCTATCTCCACAATAGAAGATTGATGATCAACTTTCTGATTTTCTAGGGCAACATTGATTTTTTGAGTACATCTAGCCATGCCGTTTACTTTTGTTTCTTCTTGGATGTCGTGCACTATCAAATTTCTAATTTTTTTAAAGGACAATCTCTGAATAAATGAGGTTCTTTGCATACCCTACATTGTAATGGTAGTTGAGTTGTTTTGTTTACCAAATATGTAGGTTTAATACTATTTTGAATTGATACACTTTGTTTTCCATTAAATCTGTTTCTCCTAACCGGTGCACTATGTGATGGGTGACGTGGATGCTTAAAATGTTTCTTCTTGGGATCAAAATGATCTCTATTCCTATTCTTCCATGTTTTTGTACTTTATGATCTCTGCTTAAATTGAATGTAACATAATTTGGTGTGCCTTATTACTTCATCCATTGTCTTAGGATTAAGAAACTCAATTTTATCCTTGCATGCTTGAGGCAAACAACTCATAAACCTCTAAACATTTTTCTTTTCCTCTCTAAGCTAAGGTACATATCTCATCAAATTTACAAACTTAGTAACAAAATCCTCAATAGTCATTTGTCCTAGTTTGAGATCATGAAATTCCTTGGCTTTTTCGTCATAGTATCTTTCTATTAAATATTTTTTTTTAAAACACTTTTTGAATACTTTCCAATTCAGTTCGATGCTCCTAATTTTTTTCAGTATTTTAGTCTCCTGCCACCGAATGACGACTTTACCATTTAGTTGGTACACAACCAACCTAGCCCTCAAATTTCATGGATAGTTGTAGATCTGAAAATATTTTCCCATGTTTAGAAGCCAAGATTCTCCTCCTTGCTCAGACTCACCTTCAAAATTTGGTGGTCTGATCTTTTTGAACTCACCAAACAATTCGTTATAAAACCATTTTTTTCTTGGTTTTGAATGTAGTCTTCTGTAAGGTACTAATTTTTTGATCTATCCCCACTATTTCCTTCAATTAACATCTCTATTTTGTCACTAAACGCTGGGTGATCTTTACGTTTATGTGATTCATCATTGGAAAATTCTCTTTTAGCGTTGCTGGAAGTCTGTCTCACATTCTTGTTCTGTTTCATTTCAATCATGTTCTTAAGTAGGATTTCATTAACTCTTCCTCTTCTTTACTAGCCTTGAGTAATTTTTTGTTATCAACTTTGATGCTATGTAATTTTGACTTTATGCTACGCATGGTTTCCAACAATATGAAAGAGTTATCTTGAGGTCGTTCACTATTTAGTTCCACATACATATGTGGTCCACTCAGTGTTGATTTATCAGGTTCTTCAGCCATGATGCCTGCTTTTTTTTTTATGATATGTGAAAAACATAATCGGCGTCAGTATATTATCTTTAGCAAGTTTTGTAGTTGTATATGTTAGTATATTTGTAAGAACAATATTTCTGTTCATTTTGAGCCCATAAGGCCATAATGTTTGAAGCTCTAATACCATTTGTAATGACTCCTATCACCATTTTTTTTAAATTCTATATTTTATCTTGTATTTCTACTAATATACTTATCATTTTTATGAATATTTTTGATTAAATGTCTATTACAAAAATTCTTTTCCACACATTTATAATTGTCATGGTGTCACCATGACAAGATGAAGACTCCATTGTACAAAATACTATACATCAGTTCTACAATTATATTGTTCGTCACCATCAAATGGATTTACTCACTCTACATGTATACATTTACTATTATGTCTATTGATTTAATTATAACTTATCGCATTAATAACTATAATGGTTTCGCCATGTCTTAATATAATATTATTCCAAGGTTGGATTGTCAATACTTACTTGGATGATAATTCTATATATATATATATGTATATATATATATATATATATATATATATATAAATCTCTGTAATTTATGACTATGTGACTTTGTAATGATCAGAAATTCATTCAATAAATTGATGTTAGATATTGCATTTAGATCCTTGATAATCACTTCATACATACCATTGTTTCCTATGCTGGTGGTATATAAATATATATACTTAGTTACATGTATCCTTATATATTCATATACTTTTAAAGTTTTACATGAATAACCCAAATATACTTTAGATTTACTAAATTCATTGACTATGCTATCAACACATTAGTGGATTGAATCGACATATTAATACATATACTCAACTCATTAACTATGCTATCAAAACATTAGTGCATAAAATCCACATACCAATACATATAACATACTCATACATTCATTGATCATAAATTTAGACTTCACTCAAAAGCACTCGACCTTAGGTTCACATCCCTTGAGGTTACTACAGATAGATTTGATTCCATGTAATCCCCACCTGAGTCTACTCATACACCACTCCAGTCACACATTAATGATGCTAATGCTAACTCTTAGTTTATCCACCATTAAATCTGAGTTATAATTAATGTAATGCTAAGTTAAATTTGAGTTAGGGTCGTGATTAGGCTTGGTGCCATTAATCTCCAGTTGTCACGATTGACAATACCAACAAGCTTTTAATTGATGCATGGAAAATTGAGATCCTACTCTATCCTTTGTTCATTGTGTCAATTCGACAAGGTGGAACGTAGAGCCAAAGGCTCTGTTCTCTCTCCTCAGTTGAGGGTTTGTTAATTTTTCATTTTTAGTTGCAGAGCTATACTTGCTCATGCTTGAAATATTCCATGGTTTAGAGTTAGTATTTATTCCAATACTTCACTGATTATTAACTTGTTCTTTGTAGAGTTTTCATTTTGTTTGCTAAATCCATCGTTTAACAACTCGTCCATTGTTGTTGATTATAATAGGTTTTGATTACACCTCGTATGGTATCGAGGCCAACCCTCGCTGTCTTCAAAGGCCGACTATATACTGTAAAGGTAATGCTTATATTCTCCAACTCTACTTTTCTCTTTATGCATATAACATTACGTTGATATATATGATAGCTTAGTAATGGTTCACTGTTGGTTTTTTACACATGAGAGTTTCCAAGGACAAGCCAAATGGAAACCCCAAAACCCAACTGAGAGTTTCATCCAACGCTTGCTTACCAAGGTAACGACGTAGGTTTGAATTCATAGAAATAATTTTTCCTAGTGTTATATCTTTATTTATTCCTCTGGTTAAAGTTTTTATATTTGGTTCTCTTACAGTGGAAATGCAACACCCTTTTGAGCGCGATACCAAGTTCATTGGGTATCCAAACAACATATGTACTGTAGCTCGTATCTAAAGAGAACCGATATGTACTGTAGCTCGTATCTAAAGAGAACCGGGGCAGTTTGAGCTCTCAAGTCTGGAGAAAATCCATTAGAACCGATATGTACTGTAGCTCGTATCTAAAGAGAACCGGGGCAGTTTGAGCTCTCAAGTCTGGAGAAAATCCATTATGGCTCATGCATAAACTATTTTTCTGTATAAACTACCTTCATTTCCTCTTGCACGATATGATGATCAGAGTCTACATTGTTTTTTTTTTTTTTTACGATAACCTACTCGTCATAGTCGACGACTTCACAAAACTATTAAATACTTCCTCTAAAAAATGTTATTACTTGCCATTGATTATTTATTGGCCAATAATTAAAGTTTATTTTCTCTCAAGATTAGGGTTTATGATTGGTAATATCTTGTGATAGCCATGGGCATCATGGGTCCTCTTTTTTAAATGAATGTAATATTATTTCTTATAGACAAGACTTATTTTACTACTCTCAAACCCAAATATTTATTTTATTTGTTTATTTTGTTTTATCTCTGCACACACATACCTAGTTTTGGAAAAAGATTATCTAGTTATGATCTTTACGTTAATCACTAGGGTTTTGATTTTATTTAGGGTTAAAATAATATTTTTCCCTTATTTACTACATAATATGATACTATAAACAATATCACTTTCAAGCCAAACCTATTTATATCTAACCCACCACATTCCATAATAACAAGATTTATGATACCACATTCCATAATAACAAGATTTATGATTATGAGAACTACCAATATTGTATGGCTCTGGTTTAGCTTGGAAACAAATGTTTCCTCTCTTTTGTTTTGTATTTCAATAACAATAGTGAGAATTGTCTATTACACAACTACATCATGTTTTTGTTCAATCAACTACATTTAAGTACACAATTAATTTTAATTGCAAGCAAGAGATGAATATACATAAGTCTTTTCTTTGTAACTATAATAAATGAATGCTCCTAAATAGAAATCAGTTTACACATTCCTCTAGATTACTGTAATATCTACCAACAACATTCTTTTCTATAGTAGAAAACATTATGTTAGAATTGTTTATTTTCTATCAAAAATTAATATAAGTAAGTAAAACACATATATATCTCTCATTATAACCAGAATGTAACTTTACAGCTATACCCTATTGTAGCAATTGATATTGATTAGCAAAATAAACATAAAGAAAAAGATAGGTAATGAAACATATTCGAGTCTGCTTTAAAACTGGGGACAAACTGAGTAGAGAATCTAGTTCCTCCCAACCATAGACCAGAACATCCAAGTTACTTACTACTGTCACCCCCAAACCTAATTCATTATTCCATAGGGACTGAAAATTTCAATAACCTTCTCCAGATAAATTAGAACTTTACTCTTTCTCAGAACCATAAAGTTCAAATCCTCCTCACACGTACTCAACAATGCCTTTCCTCCTCTATACTTGTTTTTTTTGCGTTACCAAGAAGAATGAAAATAACTCGTGTAGGTCTTTTTCCAAGTTAGCCTCATCCCTAACCCTAGGGAATCTTCTTGGCCTAACTTTGTGCTAACTTGTTCCCTCACCTCCCACATCTTTGGGAGTAGGTTTACACTTGTCCTCATGGACAATATTAACTCTGGTGGTTTTTATCCCTTTTCACTCTCCCATGGAATAATGAATTACTCTTTTTGGAACTGGATTCTCTAATCAATTTGTCTCAAGTTAAATAAAATAAATTAAAAATAATAATTACAAAAATATTCCTCATCACCAATGTTTATCGCGATATAATTTTAGCATACATCTTTTTCTCAAAAACTCTCATAACATAAATAACCAAAATTAAAATATAAAAATATTCATAAACAGAGGGACATTACTGTAAGTGATGAACAACAAGTTGTTCAGGACTCGTAATGTGTGGGAACAAGCCCAAAATGGCCCAATATTACCTAGAAATTCTCGAAAAGTGGACCCAAGACTTTTCAAAGTGTGAGAAAGTGGTATGAAAATTAAATCACAACCCTTTAGAAAATTGCAACATTAATGAAAAAGGGATATAACTGGTTTCAAACTAATATTAACTGAGGTATGGGGTGGAATAACGAAAGGTAAATAATTTAAGCATGTATTTAATCATGATTTTAAATTTGATTATAACATGCAGTGGCTACCATACTATTTTAAAGACCCTCCCGATCAAGAAAACATATATTATCCAATAATTATTCCACTAAGTATAAAAGGATTGATCTTAGGTAGACCACTCGGTTAGAATGGCCCATACAATTTAGAGAATGAGGGGTCAGCCCCTTCTCATCATTAGCACTTTCGATCTCTTATATCCACTTGGATGGAAGAAAGATACCTGTGCAAAGGAAGAGACTCAAGACCCTCCTAAGGGAGTTTTAGTTGAGGTTACCCAAGCAGAGTAGTATTCAAACCAATATAAGCTAATCAACTTCTTGACCATGTGATTTACAAGAGAAAATAAAGATCACTCAATTGATACCAAGTAGACAAATTCCGAAGGGATCCTGATGAAGACTCCCTGGCTTTAACTCTCAGTATTCTAGAAATTGAAATTGCATAAATTGAAAGACCAATCCATCCACATGGCGAGATCACATCTTAATTTCGCTAGTGTGTCTCTTGGCCAAACAAAATTGAAATCTAACTAAATTATATATGATATAAATATATGTATAAATATAAATATAGTGGCTAGATAATAGATTGTTTTTGGTTTGTGTTTTGTAGGGAAAACCCCTTCCTTTTGTTTTCAAGTTTTTTTGGATGTTTTAGTGTTTTTGTTCTTTGATTTTTTGAATGGCCCCTTTAGGGGAAGCAACTTGTAAGCTAGAAAAAGGGAAAATAAAAAATGCAAATGAATACTAGTTCACCCTCCCTACTAAATTTGACGTTAACCACAATATGTATGATGGGAGGGAAACCCAACCATCACCCAATCACAAGGTTATGCGCCTTTTTTCTTTCGTCTTAGGTGGTGTGGTATTCAAATAAATTCAATCAATGATAAATTAAACACTTATTCTATTCAACCCAAAGGAAGGGAGATAAAATGCTTTGCTAGCCTCATAAACACCACGTGCATGAGAGCATAAACTAGTTCCTTGTTTGGGGATTGAAAATTATCTAACAAAAATTAAATGAATGACAACATACAAAGATAAAATTCATACTTTTATGAACATAAAATTACATGGAAAAACATAAATTTATTTACATAAGCATGGTGTAATAACAATGAAGCATGTGCAAGGTTTATGAAACCGAGTGAAATCAAAATAAGTGTTGGAAAATTTGTTTGGGCAGTTGGTTGTCATTGATGTCATCCCTTGGAGATTGATTTCAACTCTTGGAGATTGATTTCAACTCTTGGAGAAGTCCATAAGCCCTAGAGATATGGTTGAGATTGATGGTGAGTTAATTGTCATTGATGGAGAGTTAGTTGTTAGCAGATGTGATGGGTGCATTTTATGAAGTCTACATGAAGCCACAAAGGTGTGGTTATAGGACCTAAACTTGGTATAGGAATATGAAAATGAAGGACATCATAAATGTAGGTAAGACATTCATAGTTGGATCTTCCTTGTCGTGCTGTTTCCGATGATAGGTGGTATGCCACATGGTTCCTCATAGATGAGGAGTTTTGGCATTGTGAAGTTGGAAGCCCCGAAGAATGGTCAAGAAGCCCCTAAGTAATTACAAGTCAATGATTGAATGGGTAAAGTGGTTGTAACAAGAAATTCAAGAATTCCTAAGAATAAGGAAAAAAGTTACCTAGAAAAATTATAAATGCACATCATGAGACATTCATTTGACACACACACACTTACATTGAATATCTATCTTGTGATTGTTATGGTCTATTATTTTGGTCTATTGGTGAATCTGATGGAAAGTCTAAGGCAATGAAGAAAATGCGAGGAAAGAGCGAACGTTTCAGAGCTGCAGAGTGCTAGGGTTTCTGTAAAACCCTAATTTGGTTGGCCCTTGTGGGTCTCGCATAGTGTGTCCTACGAGGAACCCCCATGGGTTGCCTAGGGAGGCCCCATGTGACATGTATTCTTCATCCTGCAAGGACAAGATAGAAGTGAAGAAGGATGCTTGTTCCTAGTTGTTGAGGTCTGAGGTGAAGCTACAAGATTGTGTATTAGGTTAAGAGCCACCGGGTTAGTTACAAATGTAAAATGTATGTTATTCTATGTGTTATGAGGTTTCATGTTGGTGATATTGAGGAGCATGCTTGAGGCATGTGCTTGTGAGATTTGGTATATGACGTGAGACACATATTGGATGTATGATACATATTGGTTAAAGTATATCTGATAAGGTACATTGCTAGTTCATATCTTGGTCATATTGGTATATGGTGTATGGCATGATATGGTATATGGTTGAGACACTTGTTATGGTTGATGTGCATGTTTGACACATGGTATGGTGCATGATTGATACATGGTATGGTGTTTATGTACATGGTTGATACATGGTATGGTACATGATTGGTACTTGGTATAGTGTTAATGTACATGGTTGATGGTTGAGGAATATGATACAGGTGTTGGTGCATGGTTGATTCATGGTTTAGTATAGGTGTTGGTGCATGGTTGATGCATGGTTTGGTGGTGTTGGTGCATGGTCGATGCACGGTTTGGTACAGGTGTTGGTGCATGGTTGATGCATGATTTAGTATAGGTATTGCTACATGGTTGATGCATTTGGTGTGGTACATGTTGTGGTACATGGTTGATGTTTGGTATGGTACATGTTGATGGTTTGGTACATGCTTTGGTACATGGTTGAGACACATATATTGTGATGGTATGTTGGTTATCTTGGTACATGCTTGGTAGAGGCATGTGTTGGTGATGTTGGACATCTAGTTGAGATGTGTCCTTGGTATATGATCCATGTGATAGGATCTAGTTGAGTATTGATGATAGTGACAGGTTGGATAGGTTGATCAGTGATAGGTTGATGTGAGAGGTTGTGTATAATGACAAGTTGATGTGACAGGTTGTATACAGTGACAGGTTGATGTGATAGTGGCAATGACAGTGAAAATGGCAATGATTGTGTTAGTGACAGTTGGTCTACACTTATATTTTAGGGTGGCAAGACGAGGCAAAGAAAGGAGGTTGTAACCTCCTTCCAGTTGGTGCCGGAGAACTCAAGGAGTTGGAGCTTCCTTTAGGTTGGAGCTTGAGAATCGAGGGGTTGTATCCTCCTTCCAGTTGGAGCTAAAGAATCAAGGAGTTAGAGCTTCCTTCAGGTTGGAGACTATAAATAGGGGGTCGTAGCCTCCTTTCAGTTGAAACTGGAGAATTGAGAAATTGGTGCTTCCAATGAATGCATTCTTTGATATATAAGAAAACATTCCATGGTTTTCTCCCGTTTGGGTTTCCAAATAAATTCTGGTGTACTATATACTTGATGTGATGTTGTTGATGTGATGCTACTTATGTTTATATGCTCATGATACAATGATAATATATTGATGATATATTTTTGATTAAGTTGAAGTTTATATACTATGGTTAAAAGTGGTAAAAGTGCTCATACCGATTCACCCCCCACCCCCCACTCCCTCTCAGCATTCCAACAATTGGTATCAGATCAGGTTCCTTTAGAAAACATTTTAACCACTAGAAGGTAGATCATGGAGAGAAACAATATGTATAAAAAGGGAATACCACAGTTTGATGGAGAGAACTATGCATTATGGAGCGAAATAATGAAAACATACGTACAAGCAAAGGGATTTGATGTTTGACAATCAATAGTAGACAAATACAAAGATCCTACCACTCCTCCAACAGATAACGATGGAAAGAAACTCAGTCAAAATAATTTGAGGGATAAAAATGTTTTCCTAAATGGTTTGGTTGATTCAGTATATGTCAAAGTTATGCATTGTGATTTTGCAAAGGAAATTTGGGACAAACTTCAAAATGTTTATGAAGGATATGACAAAGTTAAGGAAAAAAAGCTTCAGACTTACATAGGTCAATTTGAACTGTTGAAAATGAAGGAAGATGAAGACATTGCAACTTACTTATTATGAGTTTATGAAACAATGAACATGATTAAAGGATTGGGAGAAGAATTTGATGAATCTATAATTGTTCAGAAGGTACTGATATCTTTTCCAATGAGATTTGATCCTAAGATTTCAGCACTAGAATAAAGAGAAGATATAATTACGATAAGCATGGATGATCTACATGGAATATTTACAGCTTATGAAATGAGAACAAATAAGGGAAATCCATCCAAGACAAAAGCAACCTTCAAAGAATCCAAAAATACAAAGAAGAAGAAAAATCCCAAGTCAAAGCCAAATTGCAGCTGTAGCAATGATTCAAACGAGGATGAAGAAATATCCAACTTCGTAAGGAAGTTAAAGAAAGGAACTGGAAATTACAAAGGCATGGTTCCCTTAAAATGTTTTAATTGTGGTAAAATTGGTCATTTTACAAATAAGTGTCCTTATGCTAAGAAGTTAGATAGTTACAAAGAAGATGATCCCAAGAAAGAAAAGAAATCAAAAGGGAAACATAAATAAAGTCTTCAAGAAGAATCTCTACTCAAGAGAAGACAATTCTTCATCTGAATAAGATGATGAAAGCGATAGTGACTCATAGAGATTACTCTTTATGGATACATAAAATAAGAAAAGAACTCCTGAAAGAGAAGAAGAAGGTGAAGTGGATCTTGAGGCAAAATTGATCATTGCTTTAACTGAGCTGAAGACAGAAAGGAAGAAAAACAAATCATTCAAAGAAGAAAATGTCTCCTTGAAAACCCAACTTGAAGAAGGTAAGAGAAAGGAAGAAGTAATGCATATACAAATGATAAAGAAAGAAAAAGAGTGTGAGAAGATTGAAAATGAAATCGTGACATTAAAAGTTGAAGTCAACAAGCTCAGCAAGAACTTGAAAATTTCTCAAGTGTTAGAAAACATTCTCGACAATCAAAGGCCATACAGTAAAAAATATGGACTAGGATACAAGAATGTTCATTTTGAGGAAGGTTCAAGCTCCATGATGAAAACAACATAAAATAAGATTTATGCAGAAGTTATCAAAGGAAAGAATCATGGTCAATAAGAATTAGAAAGGAATGAATACAAAATACCTTCTACATTCAGGAAACAAAGAAACTTCAATCATGATCAACCGAGACAAGAATCCAGAAAGACTACACCACAAGGAAGATCATTCACTCCTAGGTATGCAAATTTATTTTATGGTCATTGTTTTAACTGTACTAACTTTGGACATAAAGTTGTAGATTGTAGGGCTTATGAAATAAATTTTCAAGCAAGAAATTCTTATGCGGCTCCACATAATATTGAATGTTACAAATTCCACAACTATTGACACATAGCTCTAAATTGTACAAGCACGATAGAGCCTCTAATGAAGGAACACATTGATTTCAAATACATGAAATTTTGGAGAAGAATGAAAAACAAGAAGAGCAGGTGAATGAAGACCATGTCCCAGAGATCGTACTCACAATATTTATAGTAGTGAAAGATCATAATGAATTCGTAGGATAAGAGGAATATGACAAAATCCAAGAATATGACGAAGTCATAATTCAGGAAGAGGATGAAAAGGAAGATGATGAATCCACACATGAAGGGGAAGATTACTCCACATCAGAGCAAGTGTTGTTCTGAGCGATTCATCTTGGAGACTCCTAGTAAATATGAATATTGAACAGGGTTAGTTAGTGCAGTAGCTACCGCATATAAGATAACCATCCTTCGAGTAGGTTGAAGTATTTGCAGAGACATATTTATATTAGTTAGATAGAAGAAGTACATAATGACAGATTGATCAGTTGAGAAGTAGTGTTCCCACACAGATATGAGTAGATATTTACACATGAATAAGCTTATGATTGTATTCCACGTATGTATTCAGGCATGGATATCCTCAGTGCAGGTTTTTCTAGACATGCAGAGTTTGTGGACACATTTGATTTAGTTTGAAGATGGGTCAACATAGATGATGATCAATTGCATCCATGAAAGTACAATAATAGATGGATCAAAATTGTGGACAATTGAGTAGCAATGGTATGGACAATATGCAACATATGGACAAAGATGAATACTTAGCATGTACATAAAATATTGGTCAGAGAAGATGCATAACAGTGTATTTAAAATTAGTGGAATCAGTTGGAATCAATTGGTCACAAAAAGACAAGAAATAAAAGTCACAACAAAATAGGGAAAGAGAAATCGTTAGTAGAAGCTATATCATTAGAGGGAGATTGTTGAACAATATGGTCATTGATATCTAAACAATGGACATAATAGGCCATGAAGATTTGAAGTCAAGAAATTTTAAATACTTTTTATATATGTTAGAGACTTACAAGAGAAAGCACCAATGGAAAATAAGCAACATTGGAAGAGAGGAAAGGAAACATATACAAGTATCCCTACATTTATCTACACAACATCTTGCAGATAAGTCAAGGGAAGAGAAATCATCAGAGAAAGAGATGCAAAAATAAAGACTAGAAGCATGCAGACATGGGGAGACATACTGACAGGGGGATTTATCCTTTTTCCCATGATGTCAAAAGAGAAGAGAAAGAACAAAGGCATGAAAACATAGAGAAATAACAGATGCATGAATATAGGGGGAGCATCCCCAAGGAGAGAGACCCTTGGCCATTGATGTCAAAGGGGGAGAGTGAGAAACATTGATGATGAGAAATGGTCACAGGGGGAGCATGGTGTTGGAGCATCAATGTTTCCATCAGTATTGCCATCAATACCAAAGGGGGAGATGGTTATACAATTGGTTTGGACAGTCGGTTTGGATAGTTGGTTGTCATTGATGTTAACCCTTGGAGATTGATATCAAATATTGGAGAAGTCCAAAAACCCTAGAGATATGGTTGATATTGATGGTGAGTTAGTTGTCATTGATGGAGAGTTAGTTGTCAGTAGATGTGATGGGTGCATTTGATGAAGTCTACATGAAGCCCTGGAGGTGTGGTTATGGGACCCAAACTTGGTTGAGGAATATGGACATGAAGGACATCGTAATGCAGGTAAGAAACTCATAGATTGATCTTCCTTGTCGTTCCATTTCCGGTGATAGGTGATACACCACGTGGTTCCTCACAGTTTAGGAGTTATGGCCTTGTGAATTTGGAAGCCCCAAAGAATGGTCAAGAAACCCCTGAGTACTTACAAGTCAATGATTGAATGGGTAAAGTGGTTGTAACAAGAAAGTCAAGAAACCCTAAGAATAAGGAAATAGGTTACCTAGAAAAAGTGTAAATACACATCATGAGACATTCATTTGACACACACACTTACATTGAATATCTATCTTGTGATTATTATGGTCTAGTATTTTGGTATATTGGTGAATCTAACGACAATTTTGAGGTAGCAAAGAAAATCCGAGGAAAGAGAGAAATTTTTAGAGCTATAGAGTTATAGGGTTTCTATGAAACCATAATTTGGCTAGCCCTTGTAGGTCAAGCATGGGGTGTCGCACGAGGTATCCCCGTGGGTTACCTAGGGCACGTCACGTGAGGCCCCGCATGACAAGTAGTCTTCATCCTACAAGGACAAGACAAAAGTGAAGGAGGATGCTTGTTCTTGTTTGTTGAGGTATGAGGTGAAGTTACAAAATTGTGTATCAGGGTTAGAGGCACTAGGTTGGTTAAAAATGTAAAAGGTATGTTATTCTATGTGTTATGAGGTTGCATCTTGGTGGTATTGAGGAGCATGCTTGAGGCATGTGTTTGTGAGCTTTGGTATATGACTTGAGACACATCTTGAATGTATGGTACATATTGGTTAAAGTATATCTGATAAGGTACATTGCTGGTTCATATCTTGGTCATATTGGTATATGTTGTATGGCATGATATGGTATATGGTTGAGACAATTGTTATGGTTGATGTGCATGGTTGGCACATCTTTTGGTACAATATTGGTACATGGTATTGATGTACATTGTACATGGTTGATACATGGTTGGTACTTGGTATAGTGTTGTTGTACATGGTTGATGGCTGAGGCATATGATATAGGTGTTGGTTCATGGTTGATGCATGGTTTGGTATAAGTATTGGTGCATGGTTGATGCATGGTTTGGTACAGGTGTTAGTGCATGGTTGATGCACAATTTGGTACAGGTGTTGGTGCATGGTTGATGCATGGTTTGGTACATGTGTTAGTATATGGTTTATGCATGGTTTGGTACATGTGTTGGTGCATGGTTGATGCATGGTTTGGTACAGGTATTAGTGCATGGTTGATGCATTTGGTGTGCTACAGGTTGTGCTACATGGTTGATGTTTGGTATGGTACATTTTGATGGTTTGGTACATGCTTTGGTACATGGTTGAGACACATATCTTGTGATGGTATGTTGGTGATATTGGTACATTCTTGGTAGAGGCATGTGTTGGTGATGTTGGACATCTAGTTGAGATGTGTCCTTGGTATATGATCCATGTGAGAGGATTTGGTTGAGTAACGGCGATTGTGACAGGTTGGACAGGTTGATAAGTGACAAATTGATGTGACAAGTTGTGTACACTGACAAGTTGATGTGATAGGTTGTTAGGTTATAGGTTGATGTGACAGTGGAAGTGATAATGACAATGACAGTGGCAGTGGCAGTGACAGTTGGTCTACACTTATATTTTAGGGTGGCAGGATGGGGAAAGGAAAGGGGGTTCTAGCCTCCTTCGGGTTGGTGCTGAAGAAATTAGGGAGTTGGAGATTCCTTCAAGTTGGAGCTTGAGAATCAAGGGATTTTAGCCTCCTTTGAGTTGGAGGTGGAGAATTAGGGAGTTGGAGCTTCCTTCAACTTGGTGCTTGAGAATGAGGGGGTTGTAGCCTGAGAATCAAGGGGTTGTAAATTCTGGTGTACTGTGTACTTGATGTGATGTTACTTATGTTTATATGCTCATGATACATTGATAATATATTGATGATATATTGTTGATTAATTTGAAGTTTATATATTGTGGTTAAAAGTGGTAAAAGTGCTCATATTGATTCACCCCCCCTCTCAGTATTCCAACAATAAGTGTGAAATCGAGAGTGGGGGAAGGATTTTAAAAGTATATCCTGATGTTTTTTTTTGTTTTCCTTCTAACCCATTTTCCTCTAACATGTCTTCAAGTGGTTCCCAACCGCTTAGGAGAAGCAGAACATGCAACCGACTAATTCC
Source organism: Picea engelmannii (assembly GCA_009831015.1). Classification (NCBI taxonomy): domain Eukaryota; kingdom Viridiplantae; phylum Streptophyta; class Pinopsida; order Pinales; family Pinaceae; genus Picea; species Picea engelmannii. Next base: position 244,465 of record ML792617.1, read on the forward strand.
TAGTAGGTAAGCAATAAAATTTTAATAATTTTCAATAACATAACTGAACTAAATAAAATAGAAAATTGTAAATTAAACCCATATAAAAACCAACTAAGATGGCTATCCCAGAAGGGTGTATTGATCAAAATGGTCAATTTTACTATTTAGGATAGCAATATAAATGGAAGAAAATTTAGGCTAAAAGAAGAAATGGAATGAGACAAAATATACAACAATAACCAACAAAGAAATGAGGGATTTTAGGGTTGTCCTAAGGGGAGCCCTATACCTCCTAACCACTAACTATGGATGAATATACATAGATCTTGTTGGAAATACTAAGACAACTGAGAGGGGGGGTGGGGGGTGAATCAGTTGTTACTGTGCTTAAACAATTTTATGCCTATTGAAATACTATTAATGTTCTCCAAGGTCATGAGCAACAGAAATAATAAACATCAATCACACATATGATATACACAGAGACATATATTCATGAGGAAACCCATAAAGGGAGAAAACCTCTTCTTCTTAGAATGACATACCGTCTTTTAAGTTCTGTACATCATCAATCTTTAACCACCAACTCAAAATGAGGCTAAAATGATCTAGATTTTATGAGCATAACAAAATGACTATAGATTATTAACAGGTGCTTAACAAAAAATAATAGAGATACAATAAAACTAGTTTTCTATTCAATAAGGAAATAAGCTGAAACTGTAAAATGCAACGGAAACAAGCTTGCTGGAATGGTGGCGACTTATCTCTAAGAAGAGATGTGACAGCTACACTCATTCACCAGAAGATGATTACAATGAGGCTCTGAAGGCCTTTTTACAATAAACAGGAATGCCAAAAAACCTAGACATCCAAAAACCTAACCCTAGGAGATCGAGCACGAAAAGTCATGTGGGCCCTGTTTGGGTAAGTTAGTACATCAACTTCTCGGGGTCGTAACTTTTGCATACGATCTCCATTTTATGCATATGATAGCCCATTGGAAAGGTATCATCGAGGAGATTCATTTTGGGGGCTCAATCATTCCTTTGATTATCATTGAGAAGATCTATCTTGAAAAACCTTCATTTAGGCCCTCAAAATGGCCCCAGAAGTTAAAACTGCTAAAAATAGTAAATTGCCAAAATTGTCAGAAAACTGTTTTGAGCCAGTTGGAAGAGGTGGGTGGCCACTGATATCCATTGGGATCAATCCTCCCTCTTTAGTAAGCAATGGTATCCATTGCTTTGAGTTCCCCCATCATATGAGGAAATTTCTGCTGAATTTGGCCCCATGTGAGCCACTTGCCTTGGTGCAGGAGTTGCCCTGCTTTGACGACTCGATAAAGATGGATCCTTTGCTATTGAGTGCCCTTGTTCTGTGTGTCCAAAATATGATCAAAGGATGCTTGTTGTATGCAGTCAGGGTTGAGCTCTGTTGGTGTCATCTTCTCTACTACGTCTGAGGTGTCTAATAATGGTGGGAAATAAGGGCGAAGGAGATCCACGTTGAACACTGGGTGCAAGATAAGGAAAGGAGGAATGTTGAGCTCGAAAGAATTATCCCCCACAACCTTTGTGATGGTGTACAACCCATAACAAAGTGGGCGAAACTTCCGATGGGGTCCTATAAGGTGTTCTTTCTGCAAGTGCAACCAAACTTTGTCGCCCACTTGAAACTTATGTGGCACCTGATGTTGATCATGGCGCTACTTGTACTTGTCATTGGACTTCTGTAGGATATCCTGAACCTATTGGAAGATGTGCTATATCCTCTCAATGAAATGGGTGGCTTTGTCAGCTTCAGTTGGAGCAGGAGATGAGTAGGTCGATGTGACCACAAGGGGAAGTGAAACATCTATGGGACCCAATGGTTGGAATCCAAACCCCACCTAAAAGGGGCTATGGTCGGTTGAGCTATGCAGGGCTCGGTTATAGCTATGTTGGACATAGGGAAGGATCTCATCCATTGTACAAGGGTTCTTTGAATTATACATGCACAAGATATGCACAATCGTTCGATTGATGACCTCAGTTTGGCCATCTTTCTGGTGGTGGAAGGCCGTGGATTTGGTGAGCTTGGTGTCCAACAGTGACCAGAGGCTCGACCAGAATGTGCTAAGAAATCGAATGTCCCAATCTAAGACAATGGTTTGTGAGATTCCAACATGTACCCAGACTCATTCAATGAATATCTTGGCAGTGGCCTCTGCTGTGATGTTCTTCTTGTAGGCAACCATAATCGCCATCTTATAAAAGCGATCAACAACCAAAAAAACATAGTCGTTTCCCCACTTGGTGGATGAGAGGCCCGACATGTAGTCCATCGATATGGATTCCCATGGCCTATTAGGAGTAGGAAGAGGGGTGTACAGGCCTTGTTTCTTAGTGGTCAGTTTGGAAATAACATAGGCAGTGCAAGACCTAATATACTTGCTGACCTCCTGTTGAAGTTTCAGCCAGTAGAAATGTTTCTGTAGCATCAGCACTGTATTTTTGAGGCCAAAGTGTCCTGCCACTCGACTGTAGTGGGCTTCACATATCAGCTTCGCTCGCTCGCTTGATGGAACACATATATGGCCCAAACGACACAACAACCCATCCTAAAGATGGAAATTATCGACAACTGTGTTTGCACCCAACATTTAGTAGGTGGTGGCAAAGTCTGGGTTTGTCTCATAGAGTTGGGGCCATCCAGAGGTCTCATGGCCATAGGAATATAGCATCGTGGTGAGTGCCATGACTGGCAGTCTGCTGAGGCAATCAATGACACCATTGGTGCTTCCTATTTTATACTTGATGTTGAGGTGGAATTTCTACAAGTATGTGGACCACTTTTGATGGCGATATTCTATAATTTTCCTTGTTTCTGCATGAACTGCAGTGGCTTATGATCAGTGTGGATGATTATCTCCTTCCCAAGAGTGTAATGTCTCCACTAGCGGCAGGCTTGCACAATGGAGTACATTTATTTATCATAAGTAGGGTACTTATGGACAACATCTGATAGCCTCTCACTATGATAGGCCACGGGGTGGCCGTGTTGAGTGAGAACGGTGCCCACCGCATAGTTTGAAGCATCTATCTCAATCTCAAAGGGTTGCTATAGGTCTAGTAGTGAAAGTACTAGGGATGAGCACAAGCGCTACTTCAAATCATCGAACGCTTTTTTTTGGGACCGTCCCCATGCAAATTTCTCCTTACCACCACCCCTGGTTATTTGGCTAAGGGCCCAGGCAATATGGGAGAATCCCAACACAAACCCGTGGTAGAAATTGGCAAGGCCTAAGAAGCTTCGAAGCTTAGTGAGTGTGGTTGGGGCTAGCCAGTCACGGATGACTTGGATCTTGGATGGATCCACATGTACACCATGATGATCAATTATGTAGCCTAGGTCATGTACCCTGTCCATGATGAAGGAGCATTTTTCCAAGTTGGCATATAGCTTGTGCTGCCACATGGTGTGCAAAACCTGCTAAATATGCTGCAAGTGTTCGGCCCAAGTCTTGCTGTAAATGAGAATGTCATCCATATACACCACTACAAAAGTATTGGTGAATGGTCGCATGATATCATCCATCATCCTCATGAAAGTGACTGGAGCATTTGTCAAACAAAAGGGCATGACCAACCATTCAAAAAGGCCTTTCTTTGACTTGAAGGCATTTTTTCATACATCTGTCTATTCTATCGGGACCTGGTGGCAGACATAATTTAGATCAATCTTACTGAAGTATTTGGCCCTCGTGAGTTGATCAAGGAGGTCATTGATTCGGGGAAGCGGGTACCAATTTCTGACTATGATTTTATTCAGAGCCCGGTAATCAATGCAGAGTCGCCAGGTTCCATATTTCTTCTGTACCAGCGTGATTAGGCTCCCATAAGGTGATGAGTTGGGACGGATGTGCCCCTTGTGGAGTAGTTCTTGGATCTATCATTTGATCTCCTCATTATCTAACAGAGAGCGACGATAGACTGGCCCATTGGGCAACGATGCACCGGGGGTCAGATTGATGGGGTGCTTGACTTGGAAATACAGAGGTACCCCGGTAGGTGAGGAGAAGATATCTGATTATTCTTCCATGAACTTATCTACTTTCTTCTGCTGTGTGGAGAGGTCGGTTACAGAGACCCTAGATGTGGCTATGATCTTTTGCTTACTTTGAGAGCGAATCATGAAGAAGAAAAACTTCCCCATCTGAGAGATGAACTTCCTGCATTGCTTAGCAGAGATCAAGGAAATAACACTAGGTGGGACTGCCTCGGGTATCTTGTACAATTTCCTATTCAAAGTAATAATAACACTACAAGGCCTAGACTCATATAAAGCATGAAGTTTCCATAAATAAGGTTGGCCCAAAATAACATCACAAACTTTGAGAGGAGCAACATCACACAATACCTCGTCTTTGAATGGCTTGATGCCGTACAATAGTCGACACTGTTGGTTGACGTGGAAATCACTTCCTTGGTGGAGCCATCCAATGGTGTAGGGTTGTGGGTGCAGTATTGTCGACAGGGCCAACCGCTTGACAACATCTGCTGAGATGAGGTTCTTTTGGCTACCGCTATCCATGATGAATTGCAGTGTGGTGCCTTTTACCCACATCTATGAATGGAAGAGGTGTTCTCCTTCTTCTGGCTTGTCTGGTTCACCAGGCTGGAGCTTGGTGGTAACAACGGTGGCACTGGGTTCCACATCAATGATCCGTCTTCCACTTTCTGGTTCTGGCTCAGATTATGAACCCACATATGATTCAGAGGCTTTCACTTCAACCACCAGCGACTGCTTTGAGCAACAGTCAATAGTGTTATGCCAAGCGCTCTTATGGAAGTCGCACCACTTCCCGGTATCTTTCTTTGTCTTTCCAGTGTCCTTCTTTGCTTGCGGCTTGGACTAGTTGTCTTGATACTGTCCATATTTTCTCTATCCTTTGTTAGGTGGGTTGGGGCTTCCCTTTCCTGGCTTTTGTTGTGAGGGGTTCCTAGGCCCAAATTGTCGTGTCTTTTTTTTGAGCTTCTGCTCGATTTTGACGGCATATCGATAGGCTGCGCCTATGGATGAGATGTCCAAAAATTCCATTTTGGTCTGGATGTATCTATGTAGAGCACCACGATACTTGAGCACTAGATGTCACTCTGAATATTTGATCCCCAACTTGGTGCGCAAGGTATGAAAGATATTCGTGAAATCTGGCACTACTTGGTCTCTTTCTTTCCGTAGTGTGGTCCATTTGGTATACAAGTCGTCATAACTTCTGAGAGGGTAGTATTGTTCCTTAATAGCATCCCTAAAGGAATCCCAGGTGGTCGTGACTATAAATAGTGAGGGTTCCTCTGTTTCCTTTTGCTCACATAAATTTTCCCACCAATCTTTGACATGGGGAACGACTTTGAGGAGTGAAAAAGTAATATTTCTCTATTCAAAAAGTTATGGACAAAAAAATACCCTTCTAGTAGATTCAACCACTTGTCTACAACATCTGCATCTATTTGACCTTCAAATATAGGAATATCACAGTTTATTTGTACCTTGAAGGGGGTGGCGTCTCCGCTCGAAGAATATGCATCGCCTATTGGTAGTTGTCAAAGGATTTGCGTGAAACTATCCATCATCTCATTCCTTCATTGCGTGAGGGATTCCTCAATCAAAATTTTGAAAGGATCTCCTGTCCTGTCATATTTTTTTTCTCCTGCCATGAGAGGTTGCTTGGGTGTGTGAGATCTTTTGTCCTCAAGAGAAACAAGCTTGAGACCCAACTCTTTGTACTCTGACCTTGTTGGGGACATGCATTAAGATGACAAGGAGACGACCCCCCTGATACCACTGATCTGGATTTTATGAGAAGAATGAAATGAATACAGATTATTAAAATGTGCTTAACACAAAATAACAAAGATACAATAAAACTAGTTTTCTATTCAATAAGGAAATAAGCTGAAACTGTAAAATGCAGTGGAAACAAGCTTGCTCGAATGGTGGCGGCTTATCTTTGAGAAGAGATGTGACGGTTGCACTCATTTGCCAGAAGATGATTACAATGAGGCCTTGAAGGCATTTTTACAATAAACAGGAATTCCAAAAACCCTAGACATCTAAAAACCTAACCCTAGGAGATCAAGTGCCAAAAGTTATGTGGGCCCCGTTTGGGTAAGTTAGTACATCAACTTCCTGGGGTCGTAACTTTTGCATACGATCTCTGTTTTAGGCATATGATAGCCTGTTGGAAAGGTATCATCGATGAGATTCATTTTGGGGGCTCAACCATGCCTTATACTATTACTAATAATATATATCTCGAAAAACCTTCATTTAGGCCCTCAAAATGGCCCCGGAAGTTAAAACTGCTAAAAATAATACCTTGCCAAAATTGTCAGAAAACTATTTTGAGCCAATTGGAAGAGGTGGGTGGCCACCGATATCCACATGAATCATACAAACTCTTCTTTAACAAGATGCAACTTGAAGAGAGCACCACCCGTCTGGTTTCTCTAACACCCACTAGAAGGAAGCACCAACTCCCTGAGTGTTCCAGCACCAACTAGATGGAAGCACCAACTTCTAGTCACACATGCACCAACCTATATAACAAAGAACAATGGTTCTCCCTTGCACCACCCTACCACCCTAGTTTTTCTGGATGCAACTAGATGGAAGCTACAACTCCCTGTGTTCAAGAACCCACTTGAAACTCTTAAGACAACAATCCTCCCTAGAACCACCCTACCACCCTGATTATAATCTTACAAAAATTTACTTACTTGCTCTGTCTCTGATATGGTCTGTTACAACTCCATGTCTCCTCTTCCTTCTTCAACTTCTATGCTCTGTTCTTTTTCTTCCTGCGCACCACCTATTCATCTTCTCTTCTCCCTTTTATGCTCCGTGCTGCCTCTACATCCTATGCGCTGCGTCTCTGATCTTCACTTAAGATCATGCACTCCATCTCCTTCTATCCACATGCATAACTATATAAAAAACACATTCTCTTCTCTATCATGCATGTCTTTCTCACGTCAAGTCCTCTGCATGATCATCATCACAACTCTTCATCTTCTCTGGCGGTTATGCTAAATATGTTCATCATCAGTGGCTGTTATCCAAATATTATTTGGCTTCTATGGAAATCACAACTCTTCGTCTTCTCTGGCAGTCACAATCAATAATTTTTGGCTTCTTTGTCTTCTAAGCCCCTTCCTTCACGTGACCAACGATGATGGCCAAACGCCTATTCAAAAGGTGCTTCCCAATATTGGCCTATCGAATGCTAGCTCCATTTTTTTATATGACTTTGGGAGATGATCTCATGTGACCATGTGATTGTGGGCGCATCTAAGGGTGGTTTGAATCAAACTAGTTTTCACCCTGCAATTTACCTCGATCCTCAACGCATCCTTTCTCCAAAACCGTGGTTTCGATTGCGGCCCGTTCAATAAAAATTAAGACCCAAGCATGTTCTAGCCCTGCAATTGAGAATGAACATTGATCTCCAATCCCTTGGTGATGCCACTCGATCAATGGATGCTATTTGTCTTCCTTTCCTCCTTCCACGCGTGATCCCAAATCTCCATGATCTGTCGACACATAGCTTCCTTCCAAATCAACAACTATGATTGATGCCTTATGGTCTTCGATATTTTCAATTATCAAACTCTCGTTTCTTCCATATGAAAATATTTCAGATTTGATTATCTGAAAATGACTTTCCTCCTTAATCCAACGACTATCCTTCGCTCCGGGACTTCGGCCTTCGACAATTTTAAACCTTTCTCCTTCATGCTTTCCCCGAGTAGTTTCGCCCGAAGTTCATGATACATTGACATGTACCCTCCTACATGATCAATGATCATAAGTGACTTTGACACTTCGGGACTTTAGGATGATCATTGCTTCATTCTCCTCCAGAGTGGTCACTTGCTGAATAAGTCATAGGCAGTGGAGACCGCTTGCTTTCAGTTAACACTTCCACTTACACTGTCCTTCCACTGTACTAGATCAATGGTTGAAGATGCACCTGAACTGTTCTTCAGATTGGATGACCCATGTCCACTTCGCGACTTCAAAATTTGGGAGATTCAACTCCTCTACACTCGCTTTCTCCCAGAGTGTCTCACCCAGAGTCCACGATCTAACAATGCGTGTCCCCTTGAATCAGACGGTTGAGATTGACTTCGGGTTTCCGGGGTTCGAGAATCTGAACTCTCAAATTTCCTTGCTTTCTTTTTCCCAGAGTGTTCCAACCAGAGTACACGATCTATTGATGTGTTTCCTCCTACATATCGATGGTCCTCAACTCCTTCATCTCCTCGGGCTTCGGGGATTTCAAATCGCAACTTCACTTCCTTCACTTTCTCCTAGAGTGTTTTTCCCCAAACTGAACAAATATCTGCCACGCGTCCTTCTGGCAATCGACGACCTAGATCTTCTTCAACCCTCAGGTCTTCGACGATCTCATTTCCTTCCCAACAACAAACTCCTAAAGTGATTCTCTCTAGAGTTGTGGATCATAGATCACCTGTCAGTCTTGACGATGGACGATCCCTACTTACTTCGAGACTTCGGGACTTTGACAAGTCCGCTCTCCTGTGCTCATCAAAAGGCTTAACCTTCGTGCATTTATATCTGGATCCAATGAATGTTGATCCTCGGTGCTCAGATCCAACAGATCAGATCTGTACTTCTCCTGGATCTAACTGTTGTCCTAACTCCTGAAATGTATCTTAGATCGACGACTTAGAGCAACTACAGACCTTCTTCCTTCAGGACTTTGGGACTTTTGACATTTTTTGTTGATGAAACTCCCGAAGTAAATCTCCCAGAGTGACGTAGCTTTCTTATGTCACTTTTTGACATGGAATGAGCCAATTTACTCTTGACATTTGTCATCATCTGATTATGCCATGTGTACTTGTTGACGTGGTCTTCTAACGTGGTCTGCCAACTTGGTCTACAACATGTCCTTATAGATGTGGCATGCTGACATGGTTCTCCCTGATCTAACGGTCATTGCATTTTCTCTAGATCCAATGGTCCTTATTCATTTCAGATTTTAGGCTTCGGGTAATTCGACTTTCAAGTTTCCAATTCTTCCGAAGTGAGATTCCCCAAACAGTAACCTCCTCACAACTTTTGACGTGAACCAAATGTTGTTCGTTGATCATGTTTTTAGATCGATGGATCGATCTATATTCGATGCTCTTCTATCTTATCCTGTCCTTCCACTTAGAATGATCCAACGATTGTTAGGTATTCGGTTGATGGTCCTTTGGATCGATGATCCAACAACCACTGGCGCTCTTCCTCCTGAGATTTCTTACCTTCTGTTCTTGCCATCAATGACAAGCACACTCTTCCTGTAAACATGCCAACAATATCCCCCTTTGGCATTGATGGAAACCTTGAAAGGCTGCACTATTATGCTTAGACCTCCAACTGTAGCATCCATACAACACCTCTTTTTTTCTCTCCCTTTGACATCAATGTCAAAGAAAAAACTGAGAGTGACTCTCCCCCTAATTGGATATACTATGAGCACTCTACCCCTGATCAAATAGACTATTTTAACTTGATAACATGGTCATGCCCAACTTCTGGCATAGATACTCAAACTAAGCTTTTGCAAGTTGTTTAGTGAAGATATCAGCTATCTATTCCATGGAAGGAATATAATTCAGCTGAACAACTCTGTTTATAACCTACTCTTTGAGAAAATGATACTTTATTGGTATATTCTTTGTCTTTGAATGGAGAACAGGATTCTTCGAGACTCTAATGGCATTGGTGTTATCACAGTGAAGTGGAATGGGATCAATATAAGTGACCTTCAAATATGAAAGAGTTTGTATCATCCATAAGATCTGAGTGCAGCAAGTAGCAGCAACAATGTACTCTACCTCTATAGTTGATAATGAAATAGATCCCCGCTTCTTACTAAGCCATGCTACTAATGAGTCACCTAAGAAGAATGCACATCCAATGGTGCTCTTTCTCTCATCCAAACAGTTTTCCCAATCAACATCTGAATATGCAGTTAATTGAAAATTTTGATTTCTAGGATACCAAAGACCATAAGTCATTGTAGCCTTCAAATATTTGAATATCCTCTTGAAAACTGCTAAATGAATTTGTTTAGGAGCATACTGATAACGACCTACCATTCCAACAAATTGCATTATATCAGGATGGGATGCTGTGATGTACAAAAGGCTTCCTATCATAGACCTATATGAACTCTGATCAACATCAAGTGAGTTATCATCCTTGCTTAGCTTGCATCTAGTGACCATAGGTGTGCTCATAGGTGTATAATCTTCCATTTGAAACCTTTTCAATATTTCTCTTAGATATTTCTCTAGAGAAAGAAATATTCCTTCAGACCTCTAAGTAATTTGCAGACCAAGAAAAAATGACAGTTCCCCTATCATAGACATTTCAAATTCAGACTGCATGGCAGAAGCAAACCATTGTACAAATGAAGCATGATTACTTCCGAAGATGATGTCATCTACATAGACCAACACAATGAGCAAATCATTATCCTCTATTTTGATATATAAATTGTTGTCAAATGTACCTCTCTTGAACCCTTTGTCTTGAAGATACTTATCCATTCTGTAATACCAGGCACGAGGAGCTTGTTTCAACCCATATAAGGTTTTCTTCATCTTGCAGACAAAGTCAGGGTCATCTGATAGTTCGAAACCCTCTGGTTGTTCCATATAGACTTCTTCTTGTCGATCTCCATTTAGAAATGATGACTTGACATCCATATAATATACTTTAAAGTTCTTATGACAAGCATATGCAAGAAACATTTTGATGGCTTCCAATCTTGCCATTGGTGCAAAGGTTTCATCAAAACCCCATCCTTCAACTTGTCCATACCCCTTACAGACCAATCTGGCTTTATTCATAACAATTTGTCCTTGTTCATTCATTTTGTTCTTAAACACCCATTTGGAGCCAATTACATTCTTATCTGTAGGTCTAGGAACAAGCTCCCAAGTATTGTTCTTCTCAATCTGATCTTGTTCCTCATTCATTGATTTTAACCAATTTACATATTTACTGGCTTCATTAAAGTTCTTGGGTTCCACCATGGACATGAAGGCTATATGTGATTGCTTGATTTCTTTGATTATCCTTCTCTTGGTTTGTACACCTTTGTCTTTATCACCAATTATCTGACTTGCAGGATGATTCTTTTGAGTAATTATAGAGGAAGGATTTGATGTTGTCTATTGATTTGAGTCTGCCTAAGTATTTGTATCTTCATTTGACTCAGAGTCTTATTTTTCTGATTCTTGGACATGTTCATCTTCAACTTCAAATATATCCTCTGTTTTTGATTCAAAGTTGCTCACCTCTCTTATTGGGACTCCTTCATCAACCTTTAAATCAATGCAATCAACTAATTTATACAATATTTTATTAAAGCATCTATATCCTTTACTATTGGTAGCATATGCTAAGAAGATGCCTTCATCAACCCTGTCATCATACTTGCCAAGGTTTTCATTATTATTCTTTATGTAGCACTTACTCCCAAAGACTTTGAAGTGTTTGATTGAAGCAGGTCTTCCATACCACAGTTCATAAGGTGTCTTGTCACTATGTGGTATGAGGTGGGATTTGTTAAGAATATGGATTGCTGTGTGTATTGCTTCTACCTAGTAGGTTTGACCAATGTTATTCTCATTCATCAATGACCTAGCCATTTTTTGAACTGTTCCATTTTTCCTCTCAACTACTCCATTTTGCTATGGAGTTCCTGGGATTGTGTATTCTCTCTTGATCCCATGTTTATCACATAATTCTCTGAAATCACTTGACATAAATTCTCCTCCTTTGTCTGATCTTACTGACTTTAACCTGTTTCCTGTTTGATTCTTAGTTAAAGCCTTAAATATTTTAAATTTCTCAAATGCTTCAGCTTTTTCTTTGAGAAAAGAAACCCAAGTGAGTATGGAGTAATCACCAATGATCAGCATGAAGTAGTTTTCCTTCCCTGTGCCTTCCTGTCTTGATGGTCCACATAAATCCATATGAACTAATTGGAGTGGTTTCTTTGTTGAAGTAGAGCTCTTGGATTTAAATTGTGTCCTGGTTAACTTTCCTACTTGGCAGGGCTTACACACAAAATCTTGTGGCTCTAATATTTTTGGAAGATCTTTCACTGCCTCAATATTTTTGAGCTTGATTAAGTGGTCAAAGTTTAGATGTCCAAGTCTCCTATTCCATAACTAACTTTCATCATGTTTTCTTAGATGACACTCTTTTCTATCTTCTTTCAACACATATACATTATTATCTATCCTTATGCCCTTATCCACCACTTGTCCCGAGTTTACAAACTTTATCTTACAATCTTTGGAAGTGAACACCGCTTCACATCCTCTGTCACACATTTGACTTACACTGAGCAAATTATGTTTCAACCCATATACAAGAAGAACATCCTGGGATTTTCCTTTGCCGTTACTCAAACTCACCATCCCTTTAACCTTGATTTTACCTGGTTCATCATTTCCAAAGGTCACATTTCTTATTTTTCTTTTACTTATAGAAAAAAAACTTATCCTTGTCTCCAGTCATGTTCTTGGAACATCCACTGTCTATATACCATGGGTATTTTTGTTTTTGTGCTGAAAGTACTAGACCACATTTTTCACTATCTTTCTTTTTCCATGTGCTGGCATTTCTAGCTAAGGGTTTTATCCTTGGATCTGCTTTGTAATTCTGTAGATGGATTTTTGCATCTTTGTGGCCGAAGTTATGACAATTATAACATTCAAGCTCATTATTCAATAGGTCAAAGTGATTGGTGCAACTTTGTCTACTCATTGGCTATTTAGTTATATGTTGCAAAGATTGTTTATTTCTTGATCTCCTTAGTTGCATGTCTCTAAACTTAATTTGACAATTTGCAATCTTATGACCAAAATTAGAGCAGTAAAATAGTAACCATGGAAGAAATTTTGGTACCTGAAGGATGGCCTTCTTCTTGGCATTTGTTGCTCCATCTTCTGATATCTTTGTTTTTGATCAGGGATCAGCTTGTATTTATTAGATTTTGGTGGCAAAGTACTCACATGGTCTGATTGTCTATTGACTTGGAACTTGATCATCTTTACTAGCTCTTTGCTTTCTGGATGTTTGCTGCTTGAACCATTTACATAGCCTAAACCAGTCTTCAACAAAGGAGATCTCTGTTTTCTTAGAATGTCATTTAGTTCTATTGAGGCTTTAATGCTAGGAATATTTTGGAGATACAATGCTTTAAACTTCTCCATATCTTTTATGGTTTTTACTACCTCTTCTTCCAAGGCTTCACATCTTGCCTTCTTCTCTGATAACTATTGTTTCAGAATGTCCTCTATTTTCTTTGCCTCTTCTAATTCCACTTTTAGTAGGGCAAAGTCTTCATCAGGCTTTTTACTGTCTCTCTCGAACTATATCAACAATTGTTTTTTCTTTTTCTTCTTAAATCTGAGTCTAGCAATTTCTTCTAGGGCACTGATCAATTCTCCTTCCAAGTCAACCACAACTTCTTCATAATTAACATCACTTCTTGTGATTTTATTATCATAATCCTCTTTGGCCATAAGCATAAAGTCATTAACCTTATATTCACAAGAAAAACCACTATCTGTGTCTCCTAAAGAGTCATCATTGTTTACACATAAACTTTTCTTTTTACCAAATCTCCTGGATTTGTACTTCTCTTCACCTTCAGAGTTCTGGTCCTTTTTCTTGTGTGGACACTTAGATGCAAAGTGACCTATCTTTCCATAGTTAAAATATTTGAAGGGAAACTTTCCTTGGTACTTGCCTGATCCTTTCTTTAGTCTTCTCACAAATTTTTCTTCAATTTCATCAGACTCAAAATCCTCATTCTTATCTGATTTAAATGATGCTTCTCTAGAGGTGGGTTTATATTTACCTATCCTCATTTCATAAGCATTCAGAGTTCCTAGAAGTTGATCAATAGACAAAATCTTAAGATCATTCATTTCTTCTATTGAAAAAACTTTTGGATTAAATCTATTAGGTAGAGATCTTAAAATCTTCTGAACTAAAAATGCGTCTTCAATCTTCTCACCAAGACCCTTCATGGAATTCATAAGCTACTCAAATCTTAAGAAATATTTATTAATTGTTTCATCCTCATTCATCTTTAGTTGTTCAAATTTCAATCTATATGTTTGAATTTTGGCATCTTTTACTTTCTCATTTCCTTCATAACTGCTAATGAGTTTATCCCAGATCCCTTTGGTAGAATCAAGATACATTACCTTTACAAATTTAGCTTCAACAAACCCACTTAAGATAACATTCATTGCCTTTGTGTTGAAGCTAAATTCTAACTTATCATCTTTGGAAGCTAGCACAATAGGTTTTATATATCCAATCTCTACAACATCCCAAACATCAACACCTAAGGCCATAATGTATGTTCTCATTCTAACCTTCCAGAAATAAAAATTTGTTCCATCAAACAAAGGGGGCTTATTGGTTTAATTTCCTTCATGAATTGTCATGTTTAAGCTTATTGATCTACCTTTATCTAAAAGGAACTAGCTCTGATACCAATTGTTGGAAATACTAAGACAATTGAGAGTGGGGGGAGGAGGGGGGGTGTGAATCAGTTGTCATTGTTCTTAAACAATTTTATTCCTATTGAAATATTATTAATGTTCTCCAAGGTCATGAACAACAGAAATAATAAACATCAATCACGCATATGATATACACATAGACATATATTCATGAGGAAACCCATAAAGGGAGAAAACCTCTTCTTCTTAGAATGATAGGTAGTCTTTTAAGTTCTGTACATCATCAATATTTGAGCATCAACTCAAAATGAGGCTACAAACTCTTCTTTAACAAGCTACAACTTGTAGAGAGCACCACCCCTCTAGTTTCTCTAGAACCCACTAGAAGGAAGCATCAAATCCTTGAGTGTTCCAACACCAACTGGATGGAAGCACCAACTTCCAGTCACACATGCACCAACATGTATAAAAAAGAACAATGGTTCTCCCTTGCACCACCCTACCACCCTGGTTTTTCTGGATGCAACCAGATGGAAGCTACAACTCCCTGTGTTCAAGAACCCACTTGAAACTCTGAGGACAACAATCCTCCCTAGAACCACCCTACCACCCTGATTATAATCTTACAAAACTTTACTTACTTTCTTCGTCTCTGATATGGTTTATTACAACTCCATGTCTCCTCTACTTCTTCAACTTCTATGCTTTGTTCTTTTTCTTCCTACGCACCACATGTTCAACTTATCTTCTCTCTTTTATTCTCTGTGTTGCCTCTGCATCTTATGCGCTGCACCTCTGATCTTCACTTTAGATAATGCACTCCATATCCTTCTACCCACATGAATATCTATGGAATAAACACACTCTCTTCTCTGTTCTGCATGTCTTTCTCATGTCATGTCCTCTGCGTGATCATCATCACAAATCTTTGTCTTCTATGGAAGTTATGATGAATCTGTTCATCATCAATGGCCATTATCGAAATATTCTTTGGCTTCTCTGGCAGTCACAACTCTTCATTGTCTCTGGCAGTTACAGTTAGTCATTTTTGTCTTCTTTGGCTTCTAAGCCCCTTCCTTCACGTGACCACCGGCGGTGACCAAACACCTATTCAAAAGACGCTCCTTGATCTTGGTCTAGAGAACACTAGCTCCATTTTTCGATATGACCTTGGGCGATGATATCATGTGACCACGTGATTGCGGGCACATCCAAGGGTGGTTTGAATCAAAATACTTTTCACCCCGCAATTTACCTCGAGCCTCCATGCGTCCTTTCTCCAAAACCATGGTTTCGATTGCGGCCCGCTCAAGAAAAATTAAGACTCGAGCATGTTTTGGCCCCGCAATTGAGTATGACCATTGATATCCAATCCCTTGGCGATGCCACTTGATCAATGACTACTATTTGACTTTCCTCCTTCCACACACAAGCCCAGATCTCCACGATTTGTCGACACGTAGCTTCTGTTAAGGTCCTAACCCGCACATAGGTAGATCAATGTATTCAGATGTAATAAAGGTCAATATTAATAAGACCTTTCAATAAAANAGAATAAGGCGGATGTAAGAAGACCTAATAGAAGCTTCCGCTTCTAGAAGGATCTTCCTCTAGATACTTCTCTTAATAGACATATTTAGTATAAATAAGAGTCGAGGGTATGAAAACCCTAGCTTGGAGATTATTGTAACAGAGTGCTGCTCGACTGGAGGTTGCCCCCTCGAAGAGGCCTGTGAACATTTATTTCTTAATCAAAGTTCTTTTCTATTGCTATTTCGTATATCATTTTTGTGTATTGTGAAGATTATGCTGGATATTTTACTGTTATTCTACCATTTCTAGCCTTTTATTTCTATTCTGCATATTTTATATAACTGGTATCTTGCAAGTGGTATCAGAGCACTTTCCTTGGCAGAAATTGTGGGTATTTTTTTTTCAGGGTAGAGACGTATTCTGACGTCTTTAATCCACAGAGATCTGTCATTACGCGCATAAACCCGCGGTTGAGGGATTCATACACGCAGAAAATACAAGTGGTTCTTAAGCGCACATCTGTTGGCCACCCTTGTAACCCCTGTTGGTACCCCTTCAAGTGGTAGCACATCAAACATCACCTATGTACGGATCAGCCTAGATTTCCTGAAGCCCTCTTTAGATAAACCTATCGACCGCCAGACTGCTATAGTGTCACCGAAAACAACACTTGAGAAGATACTCTCTAGTACCTGGGTAGTCGGGTAGTACGGCTAAGGGTACAGTCTATCCTCCTTAGTTAGTGCCCTAGGATATTGGGCCGAGTACTACTGTTGGACCCCGCACGTATATCAGAGAGCTATAGCACAGGGCAAACCCTTGTCTGTAGAACCCTTGAATACCTAACCCTTGGGGAACATAAACAACAACATA
>ML792617.1:267221-290547 GCA_009831015.1 Picea engelmannii
ACCCGCACATAGGTAGATCAATGTATTCAGATGTAATAAAGGTCAATATTAATAAGACCTTTCAATAAAATAGAATAAGGCCGATGTAAGAAGACCTAATAGAAGCTTCCGCTTCTAGAAGGATCTTCCTCTGGATGCTTCTCTTAATAGACATATTTAGTATAAATAAGAGTCGAGGGTATGAAAACCCTAGCTTGGAGATTATTGTAACAGAGCACTACTCGACTAAAGGTTGCCCCCTCGAAGAGGCCTGTGAACATTGCTTTCTTAATCAAAGTGCTTTTCTATTGCTATTTCATATATCATTTCTGTGTATTGTGAAGATTATGCTGGATATTTTACTGTTATTCTGCCATTTCTAGCCTTTTATTTCTGTTCTGCATATTTTATATAACTGGTATCTTGCAGCTTCCTTCCAAATCAATGACTACAATTGATTCGACCTTCCGGTCTTCGGGAATTTCAATTCTCAAAATCTTGTTTCTTTCGTATGACAATCTTCTAGAGTTGATGATCTGCAGACACCTGTCCTCCTTAATCCAACGACTATCCTCCGCTCCGGGACTTCGGCCTTTGGCAATTTCAAGCCTTTCTCCTTCATGTTTTCCCAGAGTAGTTTCACCTGGAGTTCACGATTTGTTGACACGTACCCTCCTGCACGATCAAAGATCATAAGTGACTTTGACACTTTGGGACTTTAGGATGATCACTGCTTCATTCTCCTCTAGAGTGGTCACCTGCTGAATAAGTCATAGGCAATGGAGACCGCTTGCTGTCGGTTAACACTTCCACTTACACCGTCCTTCCACTATACTAGATCAACGGTTGGAGATGCGCTCGAAGTGTTCTTCAGATCAGACAACCCATGTCCACTTCGGGACTTCGACATTCGAGAGATTCAACTCCTCTACACTCGCTTTCTCCCGGAGCGTCCCACCTGGAGTGCATGATCTAATGACATGTGTCCCCTTGAATCAGATGGTTGAGATTCACTTCAGGTTTTTGGGATTTGGGAATCTCAACTCTCAACTTTCCTTGCTCGCTTTTTCCCGAAGTGTTCCAACTAGAGTACATGATTTGTTGACATGTGTCCTCCTACAAATTGTCAGTCCTCAGCTCCTTCATCTCTTCGGGCTTAAGGGATTTCAATTCTCAACTTTGCTTCCTTCACTTTCTCCCAAAGTGTTTTTCCCCGAACGATACAGATTTCTGCTACATGTCCTTTTGGCAACCACCGACCTGGATCTTCTTCAGCCCTCAGGTCTTCGACGATCTCGTTTCCTTCCCAACCACAAACTCTCGAAATGATTTTCTTCGTATTTTTGGATCGTGCACCACCTATCAGTCTTGATGATGGATAGTCCCTGCTTACTTTGGGAGTTTGACAAGTTTTCTCTCCTATGCTCATCCAAAGGCTTAACCTTCATGCATTTATCTCTGGATCCAATGAATTTTGATCCTTGGTGCTCATATCCAACATATCAGATCTATACTTCTCTTGGATCTAACGGTTGTCCTAACTCTCGAAATGTATCTTAGATCGATGGTTGAGAGTGACTTCAGATCTTCGTCCTTTGGGACTTGAGGACTTTTGACATTTGTTGGTGATGAAACTCCCGAAGTAAATCTCCCGTAGTGACGTAGCTTGCTTACGTCACTTGTTGACATAGCATGAGCCAATTTTTTCTTGACACTTGTCATCATCTGATTATGCCATGTGTAATTCTTGACATGGTCTTATAACGTGGTCTGCCACATGTCCTTGTAGACATGGTCTATTGACGTGGTTCTCCTTGATCTAACGATCATTGCATTTTCTCCAGATCTGATGGTCCTTATTCATTTTGGATATTGGGCTTCAGGTAATTCAACTTTCAAGTTGCCAATTCTTCCGAAGTGATATTCCCCAAACAATAACCTCCTCACAACTTTTGATGTAAAGAAAATGTTGTTTGTCGATCATGTTCTTAGATCGATGGCTCGATCTATCTTCGATGCTTCTCTTCTAGATTATCCTGTCCTTCCACTTAGAATGATTCAACGGTTGTCGGGTATTTGGTTGATGGTCCTTTGGATCGATGATCCAATGGCCACTGTCACTCTTCCTCCTGAGATTTATCACCTTCTTCTCTGCCTTCTATTATTTCCATCAATGACAATCATACTCTTCCTGTAAACATGCCAACAAATCTTTCATGAAATATGCACAAAACCAATTTAAACAAGTTAAACACAACTGTTAACAAGTGAAAACCAACAAGATAAACCCAAGGAAGAAACACGAAATACCTAGCTAACTAATCCCTCCTGGGGAAAACTAACATAGAAAGTATTTACTACTACCCCTCAACCCTTAACTAGCAAGTAGAGAAGTCCAACAATTGAAAAGAGAACAAGTACAAAAAAACACTTAGACTCTTTAGAAAAAATTCAACAAATATTTTATGCTTTATTCAACAAGTCCCCCTTTGTACAAATCCTTCCACTTATTTATAAAGGAGAGGAGAAATCTAGGGTTAGGTGTCAAGAAACTTGTCACTTTTGGAAAAGTGACAAGTGGGCCAACCCTAAAGTGTTTTATCCTTATCCAAAGAATAAATCAAATCTTATTTATTTGATACTTTAATTACAATATTTAATTCCAAAAAATAATCATTCAAGACCAAACGTTTTGTAAAAGGTCATTTGGGGAAAATGATAAAATTGAGGTTCTACCTAATCATATGCCTTGGGATTCGTGTCATCCTAATGACACCTTGATTTCTGTGCTATTTTTCAGCTATAAATTAAGTGGCTCCATGGTGCCCAAGACCATCAATGGTTGTTGGATTCACCTTGCTGAAGGCCCAATGCTTGGGGAAAATTTAGTTTTCTTTGGAGGGTAGGGGGGTCTTGGCATTGGTTGCCAAAATGGAAGTAAATGCTCATTTTAGAGCACTTTTCGAATATGAAATTTCACCCCCCTCGCTGTTCGAGCACTTTTCAAACATGAAATATCACCCCCCTCATTACCTATAATGCATCAACTCTACAATCCTCTTCACTTGGATTAAATTGAGTTCAATTGAGAAATATTTGGACTTGAAACAAGTCTCAACCAAGTTTTATTTTGGGGATGAATCAATAAATTGAGAGGGGAAAACAAAATCTGAATGAAAATTAGAAAATTGGGTTGCTATTAGTGATTTTCTTCATTGTAGGTGAAATGGGTTCCCTCTTAATTGCATAAGTTTGGCTCTGAATACACCCAATTTATAATTTTTTCCTCTTTCAATGGTTGATTTCAAAGTCAAACATAATGTTGTTCAATATCGTAATTTTCACTCAAAAAATATCTGAATTCATAATTGAGACTATTATGATAAAAAAAATGTCTTTCCATGGTCATCTAGGTTCTCTTTGAGCGAAATTTTGACTTCAGACAAGGAAGATATGGGAATTTTGGCTCAGGATTTTCATCAAAGATTTTTCCTACTACTACTTACAACTCATGGTTTGTCAAGGGCCTTGAAAATTCCTATAACATATCATATATTTTAAATTTGAGAATGAAATCAAACCCAATTTCAGGATAACCAACAAACCCCCATAGGGTGATGTATGCTTTTCAAAAAATGCCCAGGTCATTGAATTTAGCTCTACAAACAAGTTTTTTGGACTAAAAATGGGGGTTATAGGTTTGTATGGTATGGATACCCCTTGAAATTGACTTGAATCAAAATAGAATCACTTGGGCATGTGATTATTCAAAACAAAAAGCCAAGAACTTATATGGATTCTTTCAAAATATTCTGATAAATACCCAACACCACAAATACCAATCAAAACAAGGAAAACTTAGATTTCATTTTGATGACTACAAGAAACATCTATGAAACCTTACTCACTCAATGCATTTTCTAATAAGTAATAGAAACACATCCCATACTTGAATTTACCAGCAAAATCAAAACCCCTAATATATTAACCATAAATTACAAAGAAATATCCATGAAAAACCTTATCTCATCTATAAATTATCATTCTAAATAATGAACCATATGAATTCATTTATTCTATGAGAGAAAACAACCACAATAAATTATATTTTCTTGAAAAATCCCTGGGTTGATTTCCTAGAATGGTTTCCCTGTGAAGTCATCCACCTCCACGACCTGCTCTGCTCCATGAAATGCTCTGCCCCATGACCTTCTTTGCTCCAAAATTGGTGAGGGAGAAATGAAACAAGTTTGAAGGGAGAAGGGGGAAAAGACTTCCAAATTGAATTTTCATGGGAGGGGGGTGCGTGGAACTCTTGTTTTGTCTTGATATGTGTGCGAGAGCTCAAAACCTTGTTGCCTCCCTCTCCCTTCACGACTTGGTGTTCAAGGATGTTGGTTAGTGGAGGGTTATTAAGTCACATACTTGGTGGGAGGTACCAAATTCAAATCCCCAAACATCCAACATTTTCCAAAAAACTCCAATTTATTATTATTATTATTTTTTAATTTTTAAAATTTTAAAATTTTAATTAAATCTCTTTTAATTTTTGACCAATTTTTCCATTTTTAGCCATTTTTGCTCTTGATTTCTTGAGGTCAAAAACAGGGTCATACAATGTCAGAATGAGGAAAATGAGGCACCATTGGAAAGGTATTTGAGTCTACTACAACATGGAAACTTTTATTTTCTAATATAAATACTTTTAGCAACAATGTTTAAACCTTAAACTACTATCACCCAATTGGCCTCTAAAACTAATATTGAAATTGCAAAGGCTCGTTATCAACAACCGGGGATTGAAAACAAGCATAAGATATGCCATTGGAAAGGTATCACACTAACCTACATCACATATAGGCATGATTCTAATTTCAATTCATATATCAGAACATAAACTGACTAGGAAGCGACTGCTACGGATTTTTTTCCATTTAAGAGGTGTGAAAGTTGTGCCTTTCATAGAGTGGTCATACGAACTCAGAATCAGGTTCATGATAGCCCGTTGAAAATATTATCCTGATCCCTATAGGATGAAACCACTAAATTTTACACATCATTAACAAATTTCATTTTATTTTCTGTGAAATACCCTATTCTCACGGGACCAACCCAGTGATAAGTGAAAGGGGCCAACTTTGAAATTTTCACAAATTGAATCTTCAACTCATGAAATATGAATTGAGAAGACTACTTTATATGGGTAATTATGATATGGGAGGGTGTTAGAACTCAAAAAAATATCCTGGGAGGTCCTCCCTTTGGGGAAAAAGAACATGGGTTCTGGGTAAGCGGACAAGGTCAAAATTAGCCCACTTGGGTACTGTCAAGATGCTGATGAACATAATGATACTAATGGATGTTATGAAGATGTACAATAGGTAGTAGTAGGCTAGGGAAAATCTTAAATTTGATTTTTTTTTATCCCTACTATCCCTTAGGTTGATACTGGAAGCATTGAACATCCTGTAACTGACTTGAACTGATATCAAGTGACTTGAAATTGCTTCCTGATACTCTTCTAGTGTTTGATAAGTCACTATGTGCTTAGATGAAACCTATGAAAACAACCAAATGATACTCTTTAATAGGAAATGGCCATAGTAACTATGACTCCTACCACTATCTTTTATTGGAACTAGAGCATAATGGGCTACTAAGAGCAACCCTTAGGCTAGATCATGAAGAAATAAAAGTGATAAGCATCATTTTGAGCCCAAAGAAGATTTTTGGGTCAACAACTGGTCCTTTGAATAGTTGATCGATTCTTCCTCCATGTGTATGCTAACTCAGATGTGGAGTTAAATGATTCATAGGGGGGTGATGTTATATTTCCACTTGGGGATTTCAGATCTAATGTATACAGGATGAGAGTTATGTGGAAACCCTGGCTACAGATTTACCCATCACTACTATTCTCTCCATCAAACGATATTAATATATTTATCTTATTTATATATATTCAAAGTACTTTAATTTATGAGTACATATATATATTATATTCAAAGGTAATTTATAGGAACTTTTCTCATTATGAGTACTTTACTTGTGAAACTACTAAGGTTAACTATGGGTTTTCATCCAACATTTAGAATGTGAAAAATAAGCATTTTTAACTCAAGAAATGCTAACTCATCCTTTGGATATGATGTCATCCTCTAAAATGTGACTGGCTCTTCTAAAGTTGAGTTTGATAGTACTTTTTTGTTTTGTTTTGAGGCCCTTTTTTTACCTTAAAATTCCCTTAAAAGAGGCCTTATGCTACCCTACATAGGTAGACTAACAATCTTAAAGAATGACATGTAATTAGGTTACATAGAGGACAAGAAGAGACTTGGGAGATAGGTGGAAAATGAAGCTAACGACACATTTTAATATGACATAAATATTACTTTAATGCATACCAAATCTTTTTTCATAACTTGTATTTTAATATGACATAAATTGTCTCAAATGTTTACCCAAAAAATACTAAAGCTCCTACAAATTCATAAATTTGCATGCATATACACCATGATTGCAAGGCTAAACAAAGTTCCACCATACCTACATGTGAGGTACACTGAATGAGTATGTTGCTACTACTAATGCATCAATAATGAAATTTGACATTGATGCATTTGCAAGTGTTGATGATCTACTATCCAAGTTTAGAAATTGCACACATCATATAATTAGATATATTAAAAACTCACAATATATATATATATATATATATATATATATATATATATATATATATATATGTGACTTTCATGTCTAGTGGCCTAAATTGGCCGATAACAAGTCTGCCCTTAGCTCGAGCATATTTGAGGGTCATATGAACTAGGATTGGAATTCTTAGTCTATTGATGTGGCCTCTCCTAGCTGGACTTTGATACAAGGACTAAAGGCCCAACCCCTCCCCCAACATCACCTGAAGGTCCCTCTTGGAGAGATAAAACTATGAATGCACTATGTTGTGCCACGCTACAAGTCAAGATGGATATGGATGACTGGGTCTGGCTAATGTTTGATTCTATGGGAGGACGCTAAAAAGGAGGTTAGGCCTCCCCCTAGGAGGCCAAGGACCTAGAAATGGGTCACAACTAGAATTTTTTCAATCCTATATAGACCCATGACCCACCCTTTGGAATTCAAAAATGTCAAAGTAGTTGAAATGATGATGTAA
Source organism: Picea engelmannii (assembly GCA_009831015.1). Lineage (NCBI taxonomy): Eukaryota > Viridiplantae > Streptophyta > Pinopsida > Pinales > Pinaceae > Picea > Picea engelmannii. The sequence goes on from ML792617.1 coordinate 274,372, forward strand.
AACAAACTCACCCATAATTTCATAAGAAAATACAAAAGAACCTCCTTATTATTGCATGGGGTTTTTTCAAATACTGTTGGCCCTTCTTTCTTGTGGAGGTATAGACCTTGGGTTTGACAGAAATGACCAAGAAAACTCCATATGCAATGGCATATTCAATCCCCAAGAATTGGAGAAGGTCTCACCCGATATTCCATGTGAATCACATAGACCATAAGTCTTGTGTAGGATGCAAAGGAATTATAAGGATGAGAAACGTCCAAAGATTACAATGATTCATTCATTGTATTCATTCATTAATTTCCATATAGAAGAAAGTAAACATATGTACAACCAAACCATAACATAGGAAAATACAGAGAGAAAGGAATTCATATTTTATTCATTAAATTAAACATCATTTAGATACAAAATTCATAACAAAGAGGCACCATGAGCTCTAGTCTCTCTTATTTTAATTCATACCCACCTGCTAACTACACAATGGAATCATGCAAAAACTAATACCAAACAAGACTGGAACTCTCATTCTTTGATTCCAATCTCTCCACTAACCCACTACTCGACTACCCTACTGCTCCACTACTCCACTCTCTCTTGAGTGAAAAAAAATCCCAATCCTTTACATATCTGCATGCATCCCCCATATCTTTCTCGTAGTGTGGAAATCCTAGCTAACTTGCTAGTTCATCAATAACAATTCCCATGATCATTTGGGTTGCTACAAAATCAGCTAAAAATATTCTAGAAAGATACACACATATTTGGTTTTCATGTAGTCTCTTTTTTAGTCCTTGCTTGTAGTGCAAAATTGGTTGGCACGCATTAGCCAAAAATTCTGCAGAAATTTGGTTCTAGTAGCCCCCCAACATGATTAGTTGGATCATCCTCGAGCCAACAACATAGCTTATGGATTGGAAAAGGAGGTTGATGAGACTGTGGTAATAAATTCTTGGATGAATGCCTAGAAGTTACCATAAACCTCATCAAACTTTTATTGTAGTCGGTGTGTCAACTGGCATAATTACTTGACATCAATCAATGAGATTGTCGATGAATGAAGGTTGATCTGCTCCATATTGGTTTCCATTGGGGCTCTCACTACCTTTTCCATTTCCAATTGAGTGTAATAAATTTGGGCTTTGTCTGCTGCGTCTAATGTGATATTGGTGAGTGTTTAGTATTTCATACAGGTTGCGGCAATCTCCCGATTTTTGTTGGTAATTAATATCATGAATTATTTTCATTCACTGGGGGGTAAGGATGATAATACTTGTTTTTATTGTGTAATTTGGGCTACATTTGTATAGATATTATCATCAATGGCACATACTTTGGGGGAATTATGGAGATGTGTCTAGAGTTTGAAGCTGTATTTGACTAACTCCTCAGAATCTGTGATGTGTGCTTTCCCCCTTTTTAATGCTTCTTCTACCATGATGATATTCTGTTACAACTCTTGACCTTTTGCTAGATGTTTCTTGAGCTGGTACTGAAGCTAAAGGTTCTACATAATCAAGGAGTGAACTCATTCCTTTACTTTGCGAATCTTGTGAGGTGCAGGGAGGTTTGAAGGGTCTTCTACGGTGCCAGGTAATTGTAGACAGATGTCACCAACTATGATAATGACTTCCTTATGTGCAATGAACATTGTCTCATTGCATTCTTTATTCTCAATATGTGCAATGACATCTGTGAAGTGGAGTACCTTTAGTTCTTGAATCACAACCTCGACCTCTTGTTGAGCTAGTATTTACTGTTGATGCTTAGCCTGGGTGTCTCTATGCACAATGATTTCTTGATCAAGCTATTATTTCAATCATTCATACAAGTGGATGAGTGTCTGGTGTATATCTCTTAATTCTATCATGATTGTGTTCATATAAGTTTTTAGGTCCTACGAAGGCTCCTGTTACAACTTGATCTTGGCATTGGACAAGTCAAATGTAATTGTTGCTAATGGACTAAAATGCAATACCCTTCTCTGGATACTACCACTAGATTCTATGACCTGTTGTGCCTGATATGGGGCATTGGGTGTTGGCATGATTGCTAATGATGACACAAGCTATTGAATTTAGTTTTTACCTCTTTTTGCATTATTTGTTGCATCATTAATTGTCCATTGAGCTCATTTATGAGGCTCGGGATGGGTGTGAAAATATGGCCTGCTCCTTGTGTTGAGGAGCTGGTATTCAACCCTATCGTGTTTCTATGTCCGAGTGACACTGTATGTTGTGTTGTTGGTGAGGGGAAATCCTACTCAATGGGTGTTGGGTGAGTCACCAGTAGGGGATTTGATGTGTGCATAGACATGTCAGGCTTCGAGCTGGAACCTAGGTTGAATGGGGAAATTGGTTTCTTCGAAGGTGGAGTTGACATAGGTGTTATTTTTGTCTTCTTCCACTTGGAGCCACTGTCCTTATCAATCTCCTTCTCCACATTTGTGCACGTCCTCTGACCTGTGGATCACTTTCCTTTTCCTTATGATGTCCCTATCTATTGTTTCATGGGTGTCAATTTCTTGTCTTTATGCTATTTTTCTCTCTTAGTTTCTCTTAGTCCATGTTTGATCCAAGTGGATATCGGTGGCCACCCAGCTATTCCAACTGGCTCAAAACAATTTGTTGGCAACTTACTATTTTTAACAGTTTTTCGGTTCCTAAACTTCTGGGGCCATTTTGAGGGCCTAAACAACATTTTTTCATGATCAGGCACCTCAATGATTAGTAAAGGCTTTGATTGAGCCCCTGAAATGAAGCTCCTCATCTATACCTTTCCAATGACCTATAGTGCTCCCCAAACAAATATTTTATGCTAAAGTTACGCCCCTAGGAAGTTAATACACCAAACTACCCAAAACGGGGTCCACAAAATTGTTGGCTTTTCATCTTCCGGGGTTAGGGTTTTGGATTTTATTTATGTTAAAAAGTCCTTTGGAGCCTAATTATAATGATCATCTTCTTATGAATGTGAGTAGCCATCACATCTCTTCTCAGAGATAAGATTCCACCATTCTAGCGAGTCTTTCACTATGTATTTCTACAGTTCTGTACATTTCGCTCATTGATAGAAATTGTGTATTACTGTATATATATGCCTCTTGTTATATATGCAATATATATTTGTTATATTATTGGTGTTAGGATTTTGTATTAATGATTTTAATTACCCGAAAACACTAAATTGTCAAACCAGGGTAAATAAACTTAGAGCTACTAGACTATATGTGCTGGTAAGATTCTAATTTCTACCTAAATGTTATTATAAGAAGAAAACATAAACTTACTCTTATAAATTGAATCCTAATGATTATCTTAAAACTGATCATATCTTGTCTAATTAATCAATGGAAATAATTCTAAGTTAATCAAATGTATTTCTATTCCTAATCCAAAGAAATCATCCAATGCTATCTACCATTAACTAAACACCTAATCATCAAAACATCTACCTTGACCATACAAGAAAGAACATTAAAAAAAACCTTCTATTCAATCTAAACACCAAGCAATTCTAAATCTAATAAAAGTGAAACTAATCAATGTCCTTCTTTACCCTACAAATATCGGAAGCTTCCGTTAACCAAACCACAAGTGAACTACCCTAAAAACAGAGTAAATTTGAGTTCAAACTAACTTCAAATCATGATTAAACTAGAAACTTGAAAACAGAGTAAATCTAAACTTATTTAAGAGAGTTTAATCAGCAATTGGATTATTCATCAAATTCCACAACTGGCAAGCAACTCATTCTAATATTCAATGATCTACGAGATAATACCAAAACTAATAATGAACTAAATGAAAACGATTCAAGTAAGAAATTAATAGAACATTTTCAAGTTAAAAATAATTCACACACAAATTCTAAAACTGGAAACGAACTAACTATACTATAGAAAAGAGAAAGTGAATTGACCCTGTTGGCAGGCCCAACCAAGAGGTGCAATCGCTCTAAAACAAAACTAGAACTAAATCAAATCACTTCATGCATAACTATATCATTCCTCATGCTCCATAATTCGAAAATTAACTCAAGTCATTTAACAGAAAATATGATATAACACACAGTTCAGAAATTGTATTATCAGCAATATCGCATAACATAACATGTTTCTTGAGAGAGAGATCTGAGTTTATATAGATCCTCCCTACATCTACAATCGTGAATCCCAAAAACAGACTTGGACATAGGTACATTAATTGAGCGAATCTTAGATCTGAAAATGATTCAAAGTTTGTTAAAACTAAGTTCATAGGTTCATGACACGAAGTGTCATGAACTATGAAATAGAGATAAGCATAATAACAAACGGTTCTATAATTCCGCTTTGAGTCATCACATTCTGTTCTTTCGAAATTAAATTCAAGATTTGAAATCTGAACTATAACTCGATCAATCATATGAATTGAAATTGTCATTCCAATTTGGCAATATCATGCAAATCTTTGACATCTCCACTAAGTGCAAGCCGATACTTGGTACTGATAAATCTATTTCAAGGAAACAAGTACCTAACTCATGCAATGTTAGTATCAATGTCAGTTTAAAGTATCAAAATACATTAAAAATAACTTAAATCATATGAATACCTTGAATAGCTCCATTTAGGGAAAAATGATGTGAAATGTATCAAGGTAAGGCCAGAAAGGAATGATACTGGATATGGAATGGGGGTATATCTGGCATAATATAGGCAAAAATATGGTCAAAATTGGAGACTAACATTTCCCCCCAAGCTGAAGACTTTGCCTATCCTCAGGCAACAAAAAGTAAAAAACTAAGATTCATTAGAGTGTTGCAGCAACTGCAACCAACATTTGCAATCTCTCATGCTTCTTTATGTTTCTGATTTCCTTCTTAAGAACCCGATTAATGGTAATGTGCTTCCTAGCAATCCTTTGCAATCTCTTATTCTTCTGCAAAAGAGATCTATTTTTCTGTTTTAATCGCTCGATCTTTTCCGAGAAGTGAGCTTGCCTGAGCTTCATAAGTTCATTTTCTGTTTTTATATGCTGATCTAGTATGGCATATTCATGTAACTTTTCTTTTAACTTGTGATTCCTGTTTTCCAATCTGACAACCATTGGTCGCAAAGATCTACTGGAAGAGATTTCACAATAAGATGCAAATGTCTTACAATGACCTTGTTGTGTTTGAGGGTTGGATTCATGAGTGAACTCATCAGGTACTTGAACAGGGGTATCAACTGGGATGGATTCATGAGTGAACTCATCAGGTACTTGAACAGGGGTATCAACTGGTATCTCAAATGGTTTGTCTTGCGCAATTTCTTCTGGCACATTCTCTTGCTGATTGACTTCACGAACCTTTCTAATCAATTGAGAGAGAGAGATTTCATGTCATCTCAGAAGATTCTGAAGCATCCTCATGATCAATCATACTTTTCACTCTTTCTTGTAATGGATAACTAGGCACAGAGTTATCCACATCTGAAAATGTGCATTTATGTTTAGGGTTCCTTCTAGGTTTGATGATTGACTCCTTGAGCTCTTCCACATCAATAACATTTTTAGCAGTCAGAGAAGAAATCTGAGCTTCAACATTTAGATCTATATGGACAATATTTTCTACTTTTTCATAGCTAGTTTCCACACCATCAGGACTATGGACATCAAACAAGTGTTCAGTGATAGGATTTTCATCATTGGCCTCAGTATTACAATATGATGTATACTCAGGATCATTACAGACTTTGGTTGGGGTTTTAACAACTTTCTTCTTAGAACTCGACTTTTTCTGTGTAGCAATTGACTCAAGGGTTTTATCCTTAGAATTTTTAGAAGCTAGGGTTTTTATAACAAACATATCCCAGGATTCCTGTTTGTGGGATAATGCGATCTTAACCAGAATTTTTACAAGACCAAAATGAAACAAACTGCCCCGAAAATATTTTGCTTTGCGAACTTGTTCTGACATTCTCTTCAAACTTTTCAACAGAAAATAAGGGATGTTCACCAGATGGTTACCTTTAAAATGCAGTAAGAGTCGAGCATGACAAGGGAACACAATCGTGTACCGACCTTCACAGGTGAGGTAGCGTTGAAGTATGGATAGCAGCTGAGCCCATTTCGGTTCCAACCGCAACCTCGAGGTGACTTCTGACCATTGTAATTTTCGATACTAGGGTTGAGGAGCTGTGTGTAGAGATTTTTGTCTACTGGCTATCCCTTCGTCCATTTCTGACCAGTATTGGGTAACTGTATTGCTTTAGAAATGAATTGCTCCGTGACTTCAAATTCCAACTCGCCTACTTTATCTAGTCCACCATGAAAGTGCAGAGTGAATTGAAGTGTAATCTTATCATCATACCCATCAAATTTCTTGAAAAACGGCTCCCATCTAGCCTTCTGAAAGAGATGTTTGGTGGCTTCTTACTCAGGAAGAGCTTCCAAATCTGCATAAGTCTCGGGTTCATGGCGATTCACCACCATGATTCTACTCAGTATAACAGGAAAGGTTCAAAGATAAGAAAAGGAATTAGATGAGGGCAACAGAGGAGTAGATTATTATGTATGAAATAGGCCGTGTAAGGTATTATGGAAAGATGTTTTAAGTGTCGTGAGGATCAGTAGCAGGAAGGTATTATGGAAAGATGTTTTAAGTGTCATGAAAATCAATAGCATGTGAAGGAATGATGATGATCGTACTGCTTTGTTAAAATATCATTTCACATGAGTTGTGTCAAATTCAACCATTATAATGTAGTTCATTCTTCATGACACGAAGTGTCAAGAAGAATTGAACTCAACATTTAAGTACATAGTATAGAAATGATGAATTAACACATGAGGAAAAAAAATGACATGGAGTATCGAGACAATCATAGTTCAAGTTATTAATATGTATTTTAATAAATTAAACTAACATGAAACTATACTTACCTGAGCTCGATTACTTACTCCCTGTTATGCTGCAGAAATTTTGAAACCAATTCTGAATCTGGAGAACGCCAAAGATGTAATTGGAATCTGTGTCGTTGATAGCCACTGCTACTGATTAATTCTGTCTGGTACTGACTGGTACTGAGAAAATAAACCGAGATCTGCAAAGAAATCCGAACCAAAAATAACTGCAGCAAAGGCATCTTGAACAAGATAGAAAACAAGCCATTTGTCGAACTTCAAGCTCTGTACTTGGAAACTACTGTAGCTGGGAAAATGCAATAGAACCTTGTTGAGATATAAAAGATTTCCTGTTTTTGAAGCAAATTAACTGCTGCCTATCCCTGAACCCGTCTCCTGTTTATTCCTAAAAGGAATCAACCAAAATTATGTCTTCTACAACAACTTCAAAGCTTTAACCCATGGTACAATTCTTATTTGTGTGAATAAATGTTCTGAAGTCGAACACAAAAAGAAATCATTGGATTACCGACCATTAATGAATGTTAACCAATGCGAGATGATCCACCATTGATGTCAATGGGCCTCAAGGTACCTATAGTACATCCTAACAGGTATGAATAAAGGTCTTGGTGTCGAGTCACCTGTAGGATCTATCAACCAAGAGACATTGATGTATTCCCATGGTTGTTAGCAAGGAAATCTGCCATTAAGGCATGCAGATTCTAGGGTACTAAATAGTCTCTAATCTCAACTCCAGATAAGGTGTTGATGTCGATGGGGTGAGACTTGTTGGAAGGTGGACCTTAATGTATCCCACATCATCCAATGCGAGTGCAAATATAAATGTTGCAGAAAATGATTTTGGTGGAACAATAATTACTTACTTGTGGATTTTACGAGCCCAAGTTAGTATATGCTCGTTGCTTTCTCATGTTTTGAGAGTCTGAGAAAATGCTAAAAGAAAACTCTAGGGGGGTTTCTTTCCCATCATAATCTATCAGTCCTGGTAATGAATAATCCTATCCCTGTTGCGAAAAGTGATGAAATTCAATTCTGTACTTGCTTCAAAAATCATGTAAAACTGAAAACAATATGTCAACATATCCAAAAACTAAAAAAAATAAAATTTATTTTTATTTATTATTATTTTTATTATTTACAAATTTCTGAAACAAAAAATGATCAAGGATTAGCAGGATGAGAAGACTCTTCTCCTACTATCTTTATTTCTGGTTGTTTAGACATTTCTTGTCGAAAATCATCTCTAGACAAGGGTTTGTGATATACTTTTAATCAATGTCCATTTACTACAAAGGAATTTTGAGAATCATCTATGGTATTGATTCTAACAGATTCATTATCAAAAACAGTTTCCACTTCATAAGGTCCCAACCATCGTGTCGTAAGTTTTCCTTTAAAAGTTTTATATTTGGAATCAAATAGAAATGCCCAATCCCCTCGTTGAAAATGTTTCTTCTTAATGCATTTATCATGCCATTTGCTACGTTGATTTTGTATGAGGATAGTTCTTTGAAGAGCATCTTGCCTAATTTCTCCCAATTCATTTAATTGCATAACTCTCTGTTTTTGTGCCTCATCCAAATTTAAACCCAATTCTGCTACTATGCGGAAGGTATGAATTTGAAATTCTATGGGAAGGAGAATTTTCTTGCCATATACCAATTCATAAGGGGTATGACCAGTGGTATTTCTCCACGTAGTCCTGTATGCCCATAAAGCCTCTGGAAGTCTATCCACCCAGTCTTTGTGATGTAAATGTATTGTCTTGGTCAGAATAGCTTCTAAAACTTTATTCGTGGATTCCACTTGCCCATTGGCTTGTGGATGATATGGGGAAGACTTACAATGTTTTATCCCATATTTATCTGTAAGCTCCTTCATCAGTTTAGAGGTGAATTGAGCACCTTGATCAGTAACAATCTCTCATGGAACACCAAAGCGAGTAAAGATATATTCATAAATAAATTCAACCATTGCTTTTTCAGTTTCTTGATATAAGTATTTTTCCTCTAATCACTTGGTCACAAAATCTGTACAAACCAAGATGTACTTCTTCTTCCTAGACATTGGGGAAATCGGTCCTACAAAATCAAGTGCCCATTTATCAAATGGTTCAATCACAACCTGCAGTCGTAAGGGCATCTTGTCTACTATGGTAGGCCTCCCCATCCTCTGACAACTATCACAACTTCTTACATATTTTGTTGCATCTTTAAATAGTGTCGGCCAGTAATATCCTGATTGTAAGACTTTATATGCCATTCTCTTATCAAAGAAGTGTCCTCCACATGGCCCGTCATGACAGGCCTGAAGGATATCGGGAATCTCATCTTCCTGAACACATCTCCGAATGATCATATCAGGACTTGTATAGAAAAGATCACTTCCTACTCAAGAGTAATAAGCACTCTGCTGGACAATTCTTCTCTTTTGTGGTGATGACAAATGAGATGGAAGTCTCCCTGTGGATAAATAGTTTGCCGTATATGCAAACCAAGGGGTCTTAACAACTACTGCAAATAGATGTTCATCAGGGAAATTATCATTCACTGGAATGTTAGTACTGTCTTGAGGAATCTGAGAAAGAAAATATGCAACTACATTTTCTTTTCCTGGCCGATCAACTATAGTGATGTTAAATTCTTGAAGTAACAAAAACCATCGTGTGATCCTTCCGGTAGTAACTGGTTTGTTCATCAAAAATATAATAGCAGAATGGTTGGTATGTACAAAAACTTCATACCTAGTGATGTAATGCCAGAATTTATTAATGGCATGAACTACGACCAAAAATTCCTTCTCTGTCACAGTGTAGTTCATTTCAGGAGGAGTAAGGTTTTTGCTAGTAAAGTAAATAGCATAATTTTGTTGTTTTTCTTTTTGTCCGAGCACTCCTCCTAGAGCAGTGTTTGAGGCATCAATTGAAATATGGAAGGGAAGAGACTAATTTGGCCCTCGTAAAATTGGTGCCATGGACAATTTTTCTTTCAAAGTTTCAAAAGCATTTTGACAATTGTTATCCCAACAAAATTTTGCATCCTTTGCTAACAGTTTAAACATGGGGCTGGCTGTCTTTGTAAAGTTTTCAATAAACCAACGATAATATCCAGCATGTCCCAAAAAACTTCGCACCTCTTTTTGGGTTTTTAGAGAGGAAATCTTAACTATTACTTCAATTTTAGCTGGATCGACTTTAATTCGTTTTGCAGACAAATGATGACCTAACACTATTCCCTCAGTTAATAACATTTTACAATTTTCGTGACTAAGGGATAAATTTGATTCCTGACAACGAATCAAGACTTTCTCAAGATTATTTATGGCTTCTTCGAAAGTATTTCCATAAACAGTAAAATCGCCCATGTACACTTCCATACAATCATGAATTAAGTCAGCAAAAATCCCAAGGACTGCTCTCTGAAATGTAGCAGGAGCATTGCATAATCCAAAAGGTATCACTTTATAAGAATAAGTGCCCCAAGGACATGCGAATGTGGTTTTTTCTTGGTCTTCAGGAGCAATTTGAATCTGATTGTATCCACTATACCCATCGAGAAAGGAAATGTACTTTTTCCAGGCCAAGGTATCCAAGACCTGATCTATAAAAGGCAACGGAAAGTAGTCCTTCATGGTTTCCTTATTCAACTCCCTAAAGTATACACACATTATTTATTTCCCCGTCACTTTCTTAGGTACCACAACAAGGAGTGAAACCCACTTGCTGTCAGAATTTGGATAAATGAATCCCACGTTTAATAATTTTTGTAACTCTTCTTTCACAAAATCTTTCAGGATTGGATTCATACGCCTTTGTGGTTGTCTTATTGGTGTTATATATGGTTGGATATATATGTGGTGAATACAAGTATTAGGATGCACTCCTCTCATATCAGTGTACTCCCATGCAAATGCTCCTGATTGTTCTTTCAAAAGATTTGTTAACTGCTCCTGTTGGTTGAGACTTAATTTAGAATTGATGTATAGACATTTTCCTGGCAATTTCTACTGGAATGGTATATGATCCCGGATGCTCATCAATGGTGAAAACCATAGATGGTGAAGACGAGAAGAATGACTCACTTCGTTCTTGAAATTCCTCCCTGAAAATTTGATCGTATTGAAAATATGTTTGTGGAAATTCGACATTTTCTGTCACAGAAAGAAATTGGCTTAAAATATCATCCTCTGTTGGTTCTTGTAATGTGTGAAATTCATCAACAGAGAATAAAGGTTCTTCCTCATCATTCTCATGATATGGACATTTTAGCCACCACAATTCTTTTGTAACCGGTTGAGCAGGCAGAAAAAGAGTAAGCTTCTGCGAAGAAATGCCATTTGAGATGAACATATCCCCACCACGACATCCTATGAAAGCATTGGCCGTAGCCAACCAAGGTCTTCCTAAAATGATTGGATGACCTTTCATGGGATCTTTTGAGTGAATAATCATGAAGTCGACAGGATATTCCCACGAAGCTAATGTAACAAGAATGTCATCAAGGACCCCAGCAGGTTTTATAGTTGTTCTATCAGCAAGTTCAAGAACTGTAGGGGTACGGCGAAGGAATCAACTTAGTTGTAATAGCTCAACTATATTGATGTTCATTATATTAATGGCTGCACCCAAGTCGACTAAAGTATTACCAATAGAAAAATTATTGATACTAACTGATATTGTTGGGTTCTTAGGGTTGGCATACTTCACAATCTTAGGAGCTTTAGAGATACAATTCGATAATTGGCCTACTAGGTGTATCGTGGGTGGAACTTTCTGTTTCTGACCCAGTTTCTATGCAAAGTTCTCTAATGGTCTTGGCGTAGATCGAAACATCTCTGATTGCTTGTAACAATGGGATCTTAACACATATATATTTTAGTTCATTCATGATGTCAAAATCAGATTGAGAAACCAGTTTTTCAATAAGCAACCTCTCAGGAAAAGGAGGTGTTCGCGGAACCTGAGTTTGTATGTTTTTCTGTGATTCAGATACTTTATTCTTTGGAATGATGACATATTTTAAAGATACTCCATTTGATAAATCATCTACATGATCTTCTTCATGTTCTTGGATAATTACCTTCGGTGCTGTTCTTTTTACAGGTTGAGTTTTATTTAAAGTTTTCCTAGATCTCAACTGTATTTCTTGTATGGAAATGGGGTTTATGGTGTAAGTTGGGAAGTTTTGAAAATCAACATTATGGAGTGGCAGAGGTTGTCTGTTATTAGGATTTAGAATGGGTTGAGCGGGTAATATGGTGGGTCGATGTGGATTATGAGGCTATTGAGGAGTTTGTTGAATAGGTGGTAAAGGAGGTGGAGTAAATCCAGGCAATAACTGATGCATGTTTGGAGGATATTAAGTACATGGATTCTGGGGAATTGGTACCACAAGTTGTTGTTGGTTATTTCCATAATTATGTTCTCTCCATCCCTGATACCAAGGTTGAGTAGGAATATTTTGCGGTGGCCAATTTGGCCAGTTCCATGGGTGTTTCTTCTGTTGAGGAAAAGGTGGATAGTAGCCGGAAGGTTGTGGGGATGGTTCTTGATACATATTCGGGTTCCTAGGTTTCCAAGGCCTCTTAGGTGCAAATGAAGTTCCTGGAGCTTCCCCTCCCTTGTATATAGCTTGCAGTCCTAGTAAGGATTGATAATCTTCTGTTTTATGATTTTCTATACAAATTTTACATACAGAAATACTGTCCAAAGGACATTCCCGTAAAGGATGCCTTTTTCTACATTTCGAGCAGAAAATCCTAATACAGGGTTTTCCTCTTCCTGCTTTTTCTTAATCTTAAGAGTGTCTAACTGAGAGACAATTGTTCCTAGAATATCTATTTTAAAATTTTCCAAAAGGTTTCCCAGTTCAATTCTAGTAACTCCACCAGATGTAGGTACTTTGGTGTTTTTGTTGACAGGTTCTCTCACGCTTTTTACCATTTCCCCCCTACTTCTCAAACAAGTTCTACATAGTTCACTGAGTGCTTCAAAGTCTTTCTGATAAATGTCTCCTAAAGACATTAAGTTGAGAGTGTCAATGTATTCATCTAAAACCCCTTTTAAGAAAAGAGTTTTGATTGCTTCATCTTAGAGACCATTATATTTGGATTTTTGAAGAGTATATGTAAACCTTTCTAGGAAATCTTCAACGCTCTCATCATCTTGCTGTTGCATCTTAAAAATATCATTTCGAGAATCCTTGGGTCTACAATAGTCTTGGTACTTCTTTAAAAATGCTGTCTTCATATCTTCCCAAGATCTAATGCTATACTCTCCTAAACTCATGAACCGATGTAATGCAGAATCCTTTAGGGTAGCATGAAACAACTTCAGCATATGTGCATCCTGGAGATAATTATAACTCCTGCATAGGATATCAAATTCGAAAATAAAGACATCTGGGTCTTCACTACTTCTCCCATAAAAGGTTGGTAGTGCCGAGGGTGGGATATTTTTCATATTGACATTTTGGACCAAATCCAAAATTGGAAACCCAAAAGTGGTTTCTAGTCTTGGCTCATTCTCTACTTTTTCTTCTTCTTCATGTTCAACATGAATTTCTTCCCTCTCTCTTCTATCCATTTCCTTTCTCTTCTCTCCAATTCTCTCTCTCTTTCCCTTTCTGTCATGTTAAAAGGATTACCAAAAATTGTATATGCAATCCGATCTTTCTTTGGTGAGGGTATGAAATCCCACCTCTCTGGATTGTTTTTGACAGAATAACTATCTCCTATTGGCTCTTTTGAGGATCCTATTACCTCTGATTCAACAGTTGTAGTTGTTACTTATGAAACTATAGTGTCAGGGTTCCCGAAAATAGCTTTCACTTTTTCTGGATTAACTATGTCGACCAAGTTTGGATCACCAGGAATTTGAATTTGTTGGTATGTAGTGTTTCATGGTTTTGGAGGGGAAATGATAAATGGTTTAAGTTCTTCTCGTGTGGTATTATCCCCTTGTAATCCAATTTCAGTTTGTTTTATTCCTGATTCTATGTTTTTCTCTATGGTTTCCTCAGCCAGAGTTCCAGTCTCAGTTTCTATTGCTTTTTGGGTGGAGGTTTCTTCTTTTTGTTGTTTTGAGTTTCCCCTAAATTTACCTCTGTGATTTCTATTTCTCATGAAAACATACTAAATAAAATAAAGACTAAGATTGAGTTTCGGAGGAACCTGTGATAACATATGCGTAGCTTCTTACCCCTCATCTTACAACTCCTCTTTCGTCAACCTGCTAAACATACCACACCAAACCAAATGCATTTAAAAATAACCAAATCAATTATCTAACTTACCTTCTAAACAACTCCCTGGCAACGACACCAAAATTGTCAGGCTTTTGTATTAATGATTTTAATTACCTGAAAACACTAAATTGTCAAACTAGGGTAAGTAAACTTAGAGCTGCTACACTATATGTGCTGGTACGATTCTAATTTCTACCTAAACGTTATTCTAAGAAGAAAACACAAACTTACTCTTATAAATTGAATCCTAATGATTATCTTAAAACTGGTCATATCTTGTCTAATTAATCAATGGAAATAATCCTAAGTTAATCAAATGTATTTCTATTCCTAATCCAAAGAAATCATCCAATGCTATCTACCATTAACTAAACACCTAATCATCAAAACATCTACCTTGACCATACAAGAAAGAACATTTAAAAAAAACCTTCTATTCAATCTAAATACCAAGAAATTCTAAATCTAATAAAAGTGAAACTAATCAATGTCCTTCTTTATCCTACAAATATTGGAAGCTTCCTTTAACCAAAACACAAGTGAACTACCCTAAAAACAAAGTAAATCTGAGTTCAAACTAACTTCAAATCATGATTAAACTAGAAACTTGAAAATAGAGTAAATCTGAACTTATTTAAGAGAGTTTAATCAACAATTGGATTATTCATCAAATTCCAAAACTGGCAAGCAACTCATTCTAATATTTTGATCCAGGGGATCAAATTTTGCTCAAAATTCAAAGTGCTCGGAATCGCTTCAAATCGAACGGGTGTGTAGGCCTTGTCATCATGAACCCAATGCAACTCGAACGGGTTCAAACGGACGTCGGATGAGTGAGATATGACATTCTATTCAAATCGTCAAATAGGCAAAAACAAAATTGTCGACTATACAGTCCGTACAGTTGTTGACGTGGCAGGGCCGTATGCTAATGTGGTAGGGCCATACGACATGTGGCAGATGTTGAGTTGGTAGGGCCGTACGACACGTGACAGGTGTTGAGTAGCATTCATGTGGATGAATTAGGGTTCAACACGTGGCATATTTGTGGCAAACGAATTGGTGACACGTGGCCCAAGCGAGGGCTGCCACGTGTCAGCTGGTCAATGGTTAAAATTTGTGGAGTCTACAGGACTCGACCCCATGACCTCCGGGCAGGGGTAGAGCTTTGGGAAGGGCCGCCCAACTAGCGTACCCACCATGTAGTTCTTACTACTATATGGTTTCAAATATATTTAAGTTTGAATTGTATATTGGTTTGGGCACGGTCCGGGCCGGGGCTAAGCCTCGACCCCCATTCACATGTGGATCACCATATGACCACTCGTGCGCATGTTTCAAATGGATTTAGAGCCCCACGCACCTGAACACTTGGCGCTTAACCAATGGTTTTAAAACTCAGCCCTTTTGTGTGTGGAGGTGCGGTCACATGACCCATGCGTCCAACGGCTTGTAGTTAGGGGGCTAGGTTCCCTAATCATTCTACAATTGCATATGGTTTTTTGGTTATGTGTCTGGTGCTAGGTTTTAGCACAAAAAAATGCGCGGGGGCTAGGTTGGACACACAAAGGTGCATTTTGGTGATCCAGAGACAAGAAGTTTGAAGGGGGAACTTCCAGGAAGCCTATCTTCTTCAATTTTTGGCCAAATCAGGTGCCGAAAAAGCCCAGCTAGGGGTTTTTGGACGTTATGAAGCCATTGGAACCATCGATTTGGCATTTTGAGCATTGTAAAGCACATATTTTATCACTTTGATAAAATAATATAAAATATCCATTGGAGGCTGGACCAGAAGATGTATCCCAAGAGAGGGGTGAACTCCTTTATCATTTGTTGTGTTATGTGTTTACTGTTCACTGTATTTTGATGGTTATTATTTCATATTGAATGTGTAATTTTCTATGAAATTTGTGTTTGCAAATTGATCCTTTTGCATAAGAACACTTAAATAAAAACTTGCAAATATTTTCAAGAATACAAGCCTTTATCATTTTCAGATCAAGTTGGTATCAGAGCTTAGGTTTTTGAAGGCTTGATTA
>ML792617.1:294867-308523 GCA_009831015.1 Picea engelmannii
CAAGGAGAACATGTTCAGATTCCTTCTATAGATGATTTCTCCCCAGAATATCTTACAGAACTGCATGAAGACACAATCCTTGACAGGAGAATGAGAACTTCAAAACGAGGAAATGTGGAATATCTTCAAATTGGTCTTAAAGGCACAAATACAAGCAAAGCCAAGTGGATTGAGGTTGGGAAGGTGAGGGAACTATACCCTCATCTTCAGATAGAATGAAAGTAGACTTTTGGAGGTCCAAAAGCTTTCCAATGGGGAGGTGTGATCCAGGGGATCAAATTTTGCTCAAAATTCAAAGTGCTCGGAATCACTTCAAATCGAACAGGTGCGTAGGCCTCATCGTCAGGAACCCAATGCAACTCGAACGGGTTCAAACGGACATCGGATGAGTGAGATATCGTGTTCTGTTCAAATCGTCAAATAGGCAAAAAAAAAAATTGCTGACTGTACAGTCCGTACAGTTGCTAACATGGCAGGGTTGTACGCTGACATGGCAGGGCCATATGACATGTGGCAAATGTTGAGTTGGTAGGGCCATACGACACGTGGAAGGTGTTGAGTGGCAGTCATGTGGACGAATTAGGGTCTGACACATGGCATATTTGTGGCAAACAGAGTGGTGACACGTGGCCCAAGCGAGGGTTGCCACGTGTCACCTGGTCAATGGTTAAAATTTGTGGAGTCTGCAGGACTCAATCCCGCGACCTCCGGGCAGGGGTAGCGCTTTGGGAAGGGCCGCCCAACCGGCGTGCCCACCATGTAGTTCTTACTACTATATGGTTTCAAATATATTTAAGTTTGAATTGTATATATTTAAGTTTGAATTGTATATTCACATGTGGATCACCATACGACCACCCATGCATGTGTTTCAAATGGATTTAGAGCCCCGCGCGCCTGGACACTTGGCGCTTAACCAATGGTTTTAAAACTCAACCCTTTTGTGTGCGGAGGTGCGGTCACATGACCCACGTGTCCAACGGCTTGCGGTTAGGGGGCTAGGTTCCCTAACCATTCTATAGTTGCATGCGGTTTTTCAGTTATGTGTCTGGTGCTAGGTTTTAGCATGAAAAAATGCACGAGGGCTAGGTTGGACACACAGAGGTGCATTTTGGCAATCCAGAGACAACAAGTTTGAAGGGGGAACTTCCAGGAAGCCTATCTTCTTCAATTTTTGGCCAAATCAGGTGTCGGAAAAGCCCAACTAGGGGTTTTTGGATGTTTTGAAGCCATTGGAGCCATCTATTTGGAATTTTCAGCATTGTAAAGCACATATTTTAGCACTTTGAGCAAATAATATAAAAGATCCATTGGAAGCCAGCCCAAGAGATGTAGCCCAAGAGAGGGGTGAACTCCTTTATCATTTGCTATGTTATGTGTTTACTGTTCACTGTATTTTGCTGGTTATTATTGCATCTTGAATGTGTAATTTTCTATGAATTTTGTGTTTGCAAATTGATCCTTTTGCATAAGAACACTTAAATAAAAACTTACAAATATTTTCAAGAATACAAGCCTTTATCATTTTTAGATCATATTCAATGATCTACGAGATAATACCAAACTAAGAATGAACTAAACAAAAATGATTCAAGTCAGAAATTAATAGAACAGTTTCAAGTTAAAAATAATTCACACACCGATTCTAAAACTAGAAACAAACTAACTATACTATAGAAAAGAGAAAGCAAATTGAACCTGTTGGTGGGCCCAACCAAGAGGTGCAATCGCTCTAAAATGAAACCATAACTAAATCAAATCACTTCATGCGTAACTGTATCATTCTTCATGCTCCATAATTCAAAAATTAACTCAAGTCATTTAACAAAAAGGATGATATAACACACAGTTCAGAAATTGTATTATCAACAATATCACATAACATAACATGTTTCTTGAGAGAGAGATCCGAGTTTTTATAGATCCTCCCTACATCTACAATCGTGAATCCCAAAAATAGACTTGGACATAGGTACATTAATTGAGCAAATATTAGATTCGAAAATGACTCAAAGTTTGTTAAAACTAAGTTCACAGGTTCATGACACGAAGTGTCAAGAAGCGTGAACTATGAAATAGAGATAAGCATAATGACAAATAGTTCTATAATTCCGCTTTGAGTCATCACATTCCGTTCTTTCGAGATTAAATTCGAGATTTGAAATCTAAAATATAACTCGATCAATCATATGAATCGGAACTGTAATTTCAATCTGGCAATATCGTGCAAATCTTTGACATCTCCACTAAGTGCAATCCAATACTTGGTACTAATAAATCTGTTTCAAGGAAACAAGTACCTAACTCATGCAATGTTAGTATCAATATCAGTTTAAAGTATCAAAATACATTAAAAATAACTTAAATCATTTGAATACCTTGAATAGCTCCATTTAGGGAAAAATGATGTGAAATGTATCAAGGTAAGGCTAGAAAGGAATGATATTGGATATGGAATGGGGGTATATTTGGCATAATATAGGCAAAAATATGGTCAAAATTGGAGACTAACAATTGGCTCTCTTGAATTATCTTTGTATATTTTTGTGTTATATCTCCGCTCTCATTTCATGCCAAAAATGATTCAGATCAATGGTATTAGAGCAAGTTGCTCTTGATCGATTTTCAGTGCATTCCCCCGACGAGGTCCAAGTATAGCAAGTTGGGTCTCGAGCTTGTCTCTCTTGAGGACAATCTCTCTCACATGCCAAATAAACCCTCCATGGTGGAAGAAAGTAAAAACAATGAAGAAAAATATTCTATCAATTTGTTGCTTGAACAAGCTCTCACACAACAACATGATGAAATGATTGAGAATTTTTCCCACATCCTTCAACGCTTGTCGATAACAATAGGCACATCTTCATCAAGCGACCACTTTGGAAGCACCTCTCCTTTCAAGGTAAAAGTCAATTTTGATATTCATGTATTTGAAGGTCAGATAGATGCAGATGCCCTAAAAAATAGTTAAATCTACTAGAAAGTTATTTCTCTACTCACAATTTTTATGACAGGGAAAATATCACCTTCGCACTCCTTAAGGCTCTCCCCCATGTCAAACATTGGTGGGAAACTTACTGGGAGAAAATTTCCACAGAGGAGTCCACTTGGGATTTTTTTGTGGATGTGGTCAAGGAACAATATTACCCTACTGGTAACTATGATGACCAATACATGAGATGGACCACACTGCGGCAAGAGAGGGGCAAAACAATGTCGGAGTTCACAAATAATTTCCGTACCTTGCACACCAATATGGGTATTAAAGACTCCAAGCGACATCCGGTTATGAAATACTGTGGGGATATGCATAGGTACAAACCGAAATGGATTTCTTGGACATCTCATCGTTGGGGGTTACCTATCGATATGTTGTCAAAATCGAGCATAAATTTAGGCACCAGAACAAACGAGAGTTCAGGTCTGTAAATCAGAAACAACCAAAGTATGATAAAGATGACCTTGACAAATAGCCTCCCCAAAACTAGTCCAAGCCACAGGAAAAGAAGGGTCACAGGAAGACAGAGAAGGACACTGGAAAGTAGTGTGATTTCCACAAAAGCCCTGGCACAAATCTGATGAATGTCACTCAAAACAATCATTGGTGGTTGAGATCAAAGAAAAGGAGTTGAACCCTGATTTGTAATTTCATTTAGAAAATAATATGAGAATATAGATCATCGACGTAGAACCCACTGCTATGGTTACGAATGCAACAATTTAACTAGAATAACCAGTATATCCTGAAGAGGGGGAGCGCTTCTTTCATTCATATATGTGAGTGAAAGGGACCCCACTGCATTTCATTGTTGATAATGGAAGCTAGAACAACCTCTTCTCAGCAAAGGTCGTCAAATAGTCAAAATTTTCGACAACACCACACCCGCAACCATACAACATCGGGTGGCTTCACCAGGTATGAGATCTTTGTGTCAGCTAGCAGTGCCCATTGTCATATGGCATCCAACCATTCAAGGATGAGGTATTATGTGATGTTTCCCTGATGGATGTCTGTGATGTTCTTTTAGGCTAGCCATATATGTGGAAGTGCCATGCTATTTATAATTCTCGACCCCGTAGTGTCATTTTTACTTTGGGGTCATCTCTATAGGATACCAGAGGTAGTTCCAACTACTATCCCACCTAAACAGTTCCGCAAGTTATTATTTCATACTACAAAATTCAACTTCTTTACAATTTGTTCAAAAGGTGAACAAAAGGACACTGCAACCACTATAGTCTCAGTTCAAGTACCTTCTATCCAATAGAAGCAGGTCGACAAGATTGAATCAAAGTGAAAATATCCCTTCTACAAATATTCATCTCATCAGGTTCTCAACAACCTCCCACAAACCAAGCAGCACAACTTCCCCAACAAGGCAAGCAACTCACCAAGGTTCAGATTCAACAAACACTTCCCCTCTCCCTAGGGAACTCAACACAATGGGGACCATTGATTCCTAAGGAGGGAGGATTGATCCAGGTGGATATCGGTGGCCACCCACCTATTCCAAGTGGCTCAATTTTTTTTGTTGGCAACTTACTATTTTTAGCAGTTTTTCGGTTCCAAAGCTTTCAGGGCCATTTTGAGGGCCTAAACGATGTTTTTTCGCGATCGAGAACCTCAATGATTGTCAAAGGCTTTGAATGATCCTATAAAATTAATCTCCTCGTCGATAACTTTCCAAATACCTATCGTGTGCCCCAAATGGATATAGTATGCCAAAGCTACGCACTTGGGAAGTTGATACACCAAACTACCCAAAATGGGGTCCACAAAACTGTTGGATTTTCATCTTCCAAAGTTGGGGTTTTGGATTTCATTTATGTTAAAAAGGAATTTAGAGCCTCATTATATTGATCATCTTCTTGCGAATGTGAGTATCATTCACATCTCTTCTCAGAGATAAGCTTCCACCATTTTAGCGAGTCTTTCACTTTGTATTTCAAAAGTTTTGTACATTTCGCTCATTAATAGAAATTTTGTGTTGCTGTATATTTGTGCCTCTTGTTATGTATCTGATATATCTCTATTATATTATTGGCTCTCTTTCTATATATGTGGAAGTGCCATGCTCTTTATGAGTCTCGACCTCGTAGTGTCACTGTTACTCTGGGGGGTCATCTATACAAGATACCAAAGGTAGTTCCAACTACTGTCCCACCTAAACAATGCCACAAGGTAGCATCTCATACTACAAAATTCAACTTCTTCACAATATGTTCAAAAGGTGAATAGAAGGACACCGCAATGACTGCAATATTAGTCCAAGCACCTTCTATCCAACATAAGCAGGTCGAAAAGATTGAAGCAAAGCACAAATATTCCTTCTGCAAATAATCATCTCATTAGGTTCTCAACAACCTTCCTCAAACCAAGTAACAAAACTTCTCCAGCAAGGCAAGAAACTCACCAAGGTTTAGATTTAGCAAGTGCTTTCCCCTCTCCCCAGGGAACTCAACATAATGGATACCACTGCTTCCTAAGGAGGGAGGATTGATCCAGGTGGATATCAGTGGCCATTCACCTATTCCAACTGGCTCAAAACAGTTTGTTGGCAACTTACTATTTTTAGCAATTTTTCAGTTTCTAAACTTCTGGGGCCATTTTGAGCGCCTAAACGACATTTTTTGATGATAGGGCACCTCAATTATAGTTGAAGGCTTTGATTGAGCCCCTGAACTAAGGATCCTTGTCGATACCTTTCCAATGACCTATCGTTCACCCCAAACAAATATCGTATGCCACAGTTACGCCCCCGGGAAGTTGATACACCAAACTACCCAAAACAGGGTCCACAAAAGTGTTGGCTTTTCATCTTCCGGGGTTAGGATTTAGGATTTTATTTATGTTAAAAAGGCCTTTGAAGCCTCATTATAATTATCATCTTCTTGCGAATGTGAGTATCCGTCACATCTCTTCTAAGAGATAGGCTGCCACCATTTTAGTGAGTCTTTCATTATGTATTTCTACAGTTTTGTACATTTTGCTCATTAATAGAAATTGTATATTACTATATATATGTGCCTCTTGTTATATATTCAATATATCTTTGCTATATTATTTTATCTCTTGCAATATATCTATATATTTCTATGTTATATCTTCGCTCTCATTTCATGGCCGAAAATAATCTAGATCAATGGTATCAGAGCAGAATGCTCTTGATCATTTTTCAGTGCATGTCCCCGATGAGGTCCGAGTATAGCAAGTTGGGTCTCAAACTTGTCTTTCTTGAGGAAAATTTCTCTCGCATGACCAAGAAACCCTCCATGGCGAAATAAAAGAAAAACAACAGAGCATAATATTCTATCAATCTGTTGCTTGAGAAAGCTCTCACGTGATAGAGGGATGAAATGATGGAGAATTTTTCCCACATCCTTCAACTTTTGCCGATAAAAACATGCACATATTCATCAAGAGGCCACATTGGAAGCACCTCTCCTTTCAAGGTACAAGTCAATTTTGATATTCCCATACTTGAAGGTCAGATAGATATGGATGCCCTAGAAAAGTGGTTAAATCTACTAGAAGGTTATTTCTCTCTTCACAATTTTTTCGACAAGGAAAAGATCACCTTCACACTCCTTAAGGATCTCCCCCATGTCAAACATTGGTGAGAAACTTATTGGGATCAAAGTTCCATAGAGGATTTTGGAATATATGGGGCCAAGCCCACTTGTTTTTTGTGTGTGGACGCGGTCAAGAAACAATATTACCTTGTTGGTAACTATGATGACCAATACATGAGATGGACCACACTGCAGCAAGAGAGGGGCCAAACAATGCCAGGGTTCACAAATAATTTCCATACCTTGCGCACCAAGCTGAGTATTAAAGACTCTGAGTGACATCTGGTTATAGATACTACGGGGCTCTACATAGGTACATACAAACTGAAATGGATTTCCTAGACATCTCATCATTGGGAGCTGCCTATCGATATGTTGTCAAAATCAAATAGAAATTTAGGCACTAGAACAAACAAGAGTTCATGTATACAAATACACAACAACCAAAGTATGATAAAGATGACCCTCACAAACAGCCTCTCGAAAACCAGTCCAAGCCGCATGAAAAGAAGGGTCATAGGAAGACGAAGAAGGCCACTGGAAAGTGGTGTGATTTCGAAAAAATCCCTTGGCACAACATTGATGAATGCTGATCAAAACAATCATTGGTGGTCGAGATCAAATAAAGGGAGCTGAACCCCGATTCATAATCTGATTCAGAAAATAATGGGAGAAGACAGATCATCGACGCATACCCCACTGATACTGTCACGACTGCAACAATTCAACCAGAAGAACCAATAGATCTTGAAGAGGGGGAGCACCTCTTTCATTCATAGATGTGGGTGAAGGGGACCTTGTTGCATTTCATTATTGATAGAGGAAGCCAAAATAACCTCATCTCAACAGAGGTCATCAAACAGTTGGGATTGTAAAAAGCACCACACTCGCATCCATACAACATTGGGTGGCTTCGCTAGGGATGAGATCTCCGTGTCATCAAACAGTGTTGATTGTTATACAACATCCAACCCTTCAAGGATGAGGTATTATGTGATGTTTCCCCGCTGGATATCTATGATGTTATTTTGGGCCAACCATATATGTGGAAGCACCATGCTATTTATGAATCTCAACCCCGTAGTATCATTGTTACTCTGGAGGTTCATCTCTATAGGATACCAGAGGTAGTTCCAACTATTGTCCCACCTAAACAGTGCCGCAAGGTAGTATCTCATACTACAAAATTTAGCTTCTTCACAATCTGTTCAAAAGGTGAAAAGAAGGACACTGCAACCACTGAAGTCTTAGTCCAAGAACTTTATATATAGCAGGAGCAGGTTGACAAGATCGAAGCAAAGCAAAAACATTCCTTCTACAAGCAATCATCTCATCAGGTTTTCAAAAACCTCCCACAAACCAAGAAGCACAACTTCTCCAACAAGGCAAGCAACTCACCAAGGTTTAGATTCAGCAAGCGCTTTCCCCTCTCCCCCGGGAACTCAACACAATGGAGACCATTGCTTCCTAAGGAGGGAGGATTGATCCAGGTGGATATATATGGCCACCCACCTATTCCAACTGAATCAAAATAGTTTGTTGGCAACTTACTAATTTTAGCAGTTTTCGGTTCCTAAACTTCTGAGGCCATTTTGAGGGCCTAAATGACGCTTTTTCATGATTGAGCACCTCAATGATAGTTGAAGGCTTTGATTGAGCCCCCAAATTGAATTTCCTTGTCGATACCTTTCCAACAACCTATTGTGCGCCCAAAATGAAGATTGTATTCCAATGTTACACCCCCGGGAAGTTGATACACCAAACTACCCAAAATGGGGTCCACAAAAGTGTTGGCTTTTCATCTTCCGGGCTTAGGGTTTTGGATTTTATTTATGTTAAAATTCCTTTGGAGCCTCATTATAATGATCATCTTCTTGCAAATGTGAGTAGCCATCACATCTCTTCTCAGAGATAAGTTGCCACCATTTTAGCGAGTCTTTCACTTTGTATTTCTTCAGTTTTGTACATTTCACTCACTAATAGAAATTGTGTATTACTGTATATCTGTGGATTTTGTTATATATCCAATATATCTATGTTATATTGTTGTATCTCTTGCAATATCTATGTATATTTTTGTGTTATATCTCCACTCTCATTTAGTGCCAAAAATAATCCGGATCAGTGGTATTAGAGTAGCTTGCTTTTGATCTTTTTTCAGTGCATGTCCCCGACGAGGTCCAAGTATAGCAAGTTGGGTCTTGAGTTTGTCTCTCTTGAGGAAAATCACTCTCAAACACCTAAGAAACCCTCCATGGCAGAAGAAAATAAAAATGATGGAGCATAATATTTTATCAATTTGTTGCTTGAGCAATCTCTCACGCGACATAGGGATGAAATGATGGAAAATTTTTCCCACATCCTTCAATGCCTGCTGATAATAGTAGGCACGTCTTCATCAAGCGACCCCTTTGGAAGCACCTCTCCTTTCAAGGTAGAAGTCAATTTTGGTATTCTCGTATTTGAAGGTTAGATAGATGTGGATGCCCTAGAAAAATGG
The DNA here is from genome assembly GCA_009831015.1 of Picea engelmannii. NCBI lineage: Eukaryota > Viridiplantae > Streptophyta > Pinopsida > Pinales > Pinaceae > Picea > Picea engelmannii. Next base: position 303,941 of record ML792617.1, read on the forward strand.
TTAAATATGCTAGAAGGTTATTTCTTTGTTCACAATTTTTTCGTCAGGGAAAAGATCACCTTCACACTCCTTAAGGATCTCCCCCATGTCAAACATTTGTGGGAAACTTACTTGGAGAAAAGTTCCATAGAGGAGTCTGGAATATATGGGGTCGAGCCGGTATTTTTTTGTGGATGCGGTCAAGAAACATTATTACCCTGTTGATAACTATGAAGACCAATAAATATCAAGATGGACCACACTACTACAATAGAGGGGCCAAACATTGTCGAAGTTCACAAATAATTTCCATACCTTGTGCACCAAGATGGGTAATAAAGACTCTGAGCGACATCTAGTTTTGAAATACCGCGGGGCTCTGCATAGGTACATACAAAACAAAATGGAGCTCCTACACATCTCATCATTGAGAGATGCCTATTGATATGTTGTCAAAATCGAGCAGAAATTTAGGCTCTAGAACAAATGGGAGTTGGGGTCTACAAATCTGAAACAACCAAATTATGATAAAGACAAAAAGAAAAGAAGGGTCATGGGAAGATGAAGGACACTGGAAAGTGGTGTGATTTCCACAAAATCCCCTGGCACAACACTGATGAATGTCGCTCAAAACAATCATTGGTGGTCGAGATCAAAGAAAAGGAGATGAAACCCGATTTGAAATCTGATTAAGAAAATAATGGGAGAAGATAGATCATCGACGCAAACCCCACTACTACTGTTGTGACCACAACAATTAAACCATAAGAACCAAGGGGGGGCACCTCTTTCATTCACATATGTGGGTGAAGGGGACCTCGTTGAATTTCATTGTTGATAGCGAAAGCCAGAAGAACCTCATCTCAATAGAGGTCATCGAACAGTTGGGATTGTCTACAACACCAAACCCACATCCATACAACATTGAGTGGCTTCTCTAGGGATGATATCTTTGTGTCAGCCAATAGTGTCGATTTTCATACGACATCCATCCCTTCAAGGATGATGTATTATGTGATGTTGCCCCACTGGATGTATGTGATGTTCTTTTGGGCCAGTCATACATGTGGAAGTACCATTCTATTTATGAGTCTCAACCTCGTAGTGTAATTGTTACTCTGGGGGGTCATCTCTACATGATACTAGAGGTAGTTCCAACTATTGTTCTACCTAAACAATGCCACAAGGTAGTATCTCATACTACAAAATTCAGCTTCACAATCTATTCAAAAGGTGAACATAAGGACATTGCAACCATTGCAGTATCAGTCCAAGCACCTTCTATCCAACATAAGTAGGTCGACAAGATTGAATCAAAGCACAAATATTCCTTCTGCAAACAGTAATCTCATCAGGTTCTCAACAACCTCCCACAAACCCAGCAACACAACTTGTCGAGCAAGGCAAGCAACTCACCAAGGTTCAGATTCAACAAGCACTTTCCCCTTTTCCCCCAGGAACTCAATGCAATTGAGACCATTGATTTCTAAGGAGGGAGGATTGATATAGGTGAATATTGGTGGCCACCCACCTATTCCAAATGGCTCAAAATAGTTTGTTGGCAACTTACTATGTTTAGCAATATTTTGGTTCCTAAAATTTTAGGGCCATTTCTAGGGCCTAAACGATGCTTTTTCATGATCACAGACCTCAAACATATCCAAGATTTCATTGACCCCTGAAAATGAATATCCTCATCGATACCTTTCCAATGACCTACCGTGCGCCCTAAATGAAGATTGTATGCCAAAGTTACACTCTTGGAAAGTTGATACACCAAACTACCCAAAACAGGGTCCATAAAACCGTTGGATTTTCATCTTTCGGGGCTAGGGTTTTGGATTTTATTTATGTTAAAAAGGCCTTTGGAGATTCATTATAATTATCATCTTCTTGTGAATGTGAGTATCCATCACATCTCTTCTCAGAGATAAGATGCCACCATTCTAGCGAGTCTTTCACTCTGTATTTCTTCATTTTTGTACATTTCACTCATTAATAGAAATGGTGTATTAATGTATATTCGTGCATCTTGTTATATATTTGTTATATATATGTTATATTATTGGTTCTATTGCTATATCTTTGCATATTTCTATGTTATATTTCTCTCTCATTTCATACCGAAAATAATCCGGATCAATGTCTTGCGCTGCTCTACCTCTTCCTTATGTGTAGGTTTAAGGTGGTTGGGCCATTCTTCAATACCTCATTGGACATCATCTTCTGTGATACAAAATGGGAGAATTGCAACTACTTCCTCTATGTCTATAAGTGGGTAAATAAAGACATTATGAAAACTACATTCAAACTCGAGGTATTCCTCATACCTGTCCGTGAAATTGTTTAGTATACATAATGTTGAATCAGTTTCTTGGATGAGTTGGGTGTACCACTTTTGGAAGGATTTGTGGTTCACGGCTTGGACTTGTTGGTCCTTGGTGGATTATAGCATGAGGAATTTGGGTGAAATAAAGGGTGATGTGATGATTGTGTCATTCTCGTGGCCCAGAGGGGGCTTCCACGGGATCATGGAAATCAATAATATGATCCAACTGTAGTGAAATTATTTACACAAGTCCCTAGCCTCCAAGAAATTCTCAACAAATTTATTTAATAAGTATCCTTCCCAATCCATTTAGACTCTTGTGATGCATCTTTCCACAACAATGACGACACCAATTGGATATTATTCCTTGTGGCATTTGCATAGTAATTTACAGACAAGTAGTTGTGTAGTAAAGTTGACTCTCTTGTCATTTATTTCCACAATTAATAACCTTTGATACCCCTTGCATGTTGCATACTTAGTATAAATCTCCTCATGGGGTGCCTCCTTACCTCTTAAATCTTAGGCTGGGTCCTCACACTCCATTGGAAGGCCTGAAACTCAGTGCATGACATTCTCATCAACGAGGTATTGCTTGTTAAGCTAGAGGAACCTACCATGAAACTGAGTGAGTAGAAAACAAATGAAAACCCTAATAGGAAAGCCATGTCCAAAGTGTAGGAAATCCACTAGGGTTAGTATATTGGATTTTCGAAGGGGCTTGGCCCATTTCTTGCTGACCACCTTCTATCTCCCATCTGCCCCTATATTATCTGTGCATACTAGTCGAAATGAAACCTAGGGAATTGTGATTGTTCCTATACATTGTAATATGTGTACCATATAAGGGGAACCTTTCCAAGATGAGGCTCGTTAAACTTACATTGGTGGGTATTACTAGTTTGGGCACCTTTTGTTCCTTGGTCACCTTAGATTTTTTTTATGCGTGAGGCTTACTGGGGGGTACCATTATCCTGCCCAACTGATTAGCACCTTTGTATTATTGCACTATCTCTTTTTTTCTAGGAGCTCGGTGTTGGGATGACTATGGTGGTCGAGTATGAAAATCAATTTCCCCAAATTGTTGGTGCTCCATTGCTTGAGTATTCTCCACACAACTCTACACTATGTTCTAGTCCTTTTGGGTGGAAGTATTGAAGTGAAATATTATTATGGGACATTAAATACACCTAGGGTAACATGCTCCTGAAGATATTGGATGTTGAGATGTCATAATGGTATTTCATTAGTGGCCTGCACCGTCGCAACTTTTATGCGTAATAAAGATGGAATTGCCATAACTATTTTCCTTTCCCTAGGTTGTTTTAACTTTTCCTATGGATAACTAACCACTTTCTTGTCATCATATTCTCCTACATCCTATCATTCAATTGTTAGAGCCAACCCATTTTTCTATCCTTTTGATTCCATTTTGGAATTTAAACCCTAGTATTTCCCAAATGTGCAAAATCATTTTTAGGTACAACCTGTCATGTCCCACCTTATTATGTTGATATGTTTATGCCACCTATTTTTTACTTTGATAGTAACTATTATACCTAGACCCTGAGTCCTATTCTACTTAGGTGCAACCTGTTGAGGAAAATATATGAAATGATATTACTCAAGCATTTTCAGATTCTGCTTGGCTAAATAAAAATATATGGGAATCTTACCCTATGTTTATAGCCAACAAAAATAACATTCTAACTCACAAGTATTAATTACGAGTGCTTAGGCTAGTCTTTTATTAACAAAAAGCTTGTTGGAAATTTACTTTTTATGTAATTTTATGAATATAACAGTTGTTGAAATAAATGTAAAGACAGAATTAAAGACACCAAAATGATAATCAAGACATATGAGATATAAAGCAATCCTTTATTTCATTCCAATTCACCAAAGAGTCATTTTCTTTACAAAATCTCATACAAAAATTTTGGACCAAAGTCAAACTTAGACATCCCTGATGGAACATACAAAAGGACCTCTGACAGAAAACCAAAACTGAACTCTAAAAGCTAGATCAACTTGCCACATATTTTTGCCTACTCGACTCAACCTATCATGCCTGTAAATTCTAACCTTGTACAATATCTACTGCAAACTGATATTCATAAAAGAACAGAAAGGATGCAATGGCAAATACAAACATTACACAGAGATTTTTCACCTGGAAACCCAAACCGGGAAAACCAGCATATATTATATTGATACACATTGTGTTACATTGTTTACAATACAATATACATATAGGAGCCAGCGACATCCAAAA
>ML792617.1:308573-333163 GCA_009831015.1 Picea engelmannii
TGGATTAGTCCAAAACCCTAATTCCTTAACCGGAAATAGAAAACCATCGGCAAAAACCATGTGCCGAAAACCACCTAATATCATGTGGTCTTGGAAATATGTCGTCCCGGAAATATGTCGGCCCGAAACCGGTGAAAATATGTCGGCCCAAAATTTTTTTTTCGGGGGCGCTGCCCCCGAACCCTCGCGCGGGGGGCTCCGCTCCCCTGCACCCCCCGAGGGGGGGGGCCTAGCGGCCCCCCCTCTTACCCCCCTGCGCGCCTGGCGCAGGCGCTCAGACACTACTACTCGTGCAAAGAATATAACACATACCCAACAATGCCAAGTTATCAATCCAATACAAGGAGATAGCAACAAAATTGCTCAAATCAATCAACTGTAGCAAATCACACTGTGTAAAAACTTTTGCCCATTCTCGATGACGTAATCAAATAACCATAACATAAATAGTGGGTGGAAATTCCAGAAGCACCCCGATTTCAATAATCATTTGGCCATTAAAAACACATAGTTACAGTAAACATTGAGTCATTCTATAGGAGCGCCATTCATACCAATGTATTAAGTACGAAAAAAGTGCCAAATTATCCATTCAATAAACACAAGGAGGAAAAACTGTGTATTTGATTTAACAATTCATTCTAATTAACCATGTTGGGCTTATCTATCCAATAAAACAATTGTTGTGACTAGATTCCAAAACCAACACCACTGTCATATAATCAAAGGGGTGAGCCAGTAATCGACTATACACCAATCCAAAAACAACCAATAGTAAAACCGACAGGCCACAACGGTCTTGTCTATCAACCCTTAGGCTTGAGGAGTCAAGGGTTTGTTTTGTGGACCAATAGAGTCGACTCTTTTCAATGGTGAAAACCTCTGAGACCAACGGTGTAAACACAAATAGCACCACAATTTACTTCGTGGCCAGGGTGACGAATCCCATGACAGGATAGCTATGAGTAGATGATTAAGGCTCCAATTTGGTCGGGTAATAATAATTAAGACATGTGGGGTATAACCCTCGTGGCTCTCCAGTAAACCAACTATATTGTTGAGGTGAAAACAAGGCTGAGAAGAAGAAATATAATCCATTGTGCGACCATATAACAACAACAACAACCCAATGCCCAAATGAATAACATGCAGTGACACAAAAATTATTCCAACCCATTAAACCCCATAAAATCCAAAGACTGGATACGGTGATACGAAGTGCATGAAGTCAATTAGCCATTCAAGACCAAGCAAAACCCTCCAACCAAACCAACAAGGGTGATAGTGTTAAGGTCCTAACCCGCACATAGGTAGATCAATGTATTCGGATGTAATAAAGGTCAATATTAATAAGGCCTTTCAATAAAATAGAATAAGGCAGATGTAAGAAGACCTACCGAAGCTTCCACATCTAGAAGGATCTTCCTCTAGGTGCTTCTCTTAATAGACATATTTAGTATAAATAAGGGTCGAGGGTATGAAAACCCTAGCTTGGAGATTATTGTAATAGAGCGCTACTTGGCTGGAGGTTTCCCCCTCGAAGAGGCCTGTGAACATTGCTTTCTGAATCAAAGGCTATTTCAAGTGTTGTTCTCATATTATTTCTGTGTTATTGTGGAGATTATGATGGTTATATTACTGTTATTCTGCCATTTCTAGCATTTTATTTATGTTCTGCTTATTTATTATATCTGGTATCTTACAAGTGGTATCAGAGCACTTTCCTTGGCAGAAATTGTGGGTATTTTTTTTCAGGGTAGAGACGTATTTCAACGTCTTTAAGCCACAAAGATCTGTCGTTACAAGCATAAACCCACGGTTGAGGGATTCATACATGTAGGAAATACAAGTGGTTCTTAAGCGCACATCTGTTGGCCACCCTTGTAACCCCTGTTGGTACCCCTTTGAGTGGTAGCGCATCAGATAGCACATGTGTACGGATCAACCTAGATTTCCTGAAGCCCTCTTTAGATAAACCTATCTGCCGCCGGACTGCTATAGTGTCACCGAGAACAACACTCGGGAAGATACTCTCTAGTACCTGGGTAGTCGGGTAGTACGGCTAAGGGTATGGTCTATCCTCCTTAGTTAGTGCCCTGAGATATTGGGCCGAGTACTACTGTTGGACCCTGCACATATATCAGAGAGCTATAGCACAGGGAAAACCCTTGTCTGTAGAACCCTTGAATACCTAACCCTTGGGGAACATAAACATAAACAATTTAAACCGGCCAGAGCTATTGTCGTGCAACTGTGTTCAGGTTGCCAAGTAAATACACATTTCTTTCTAGTTAAGAATTTGGGGATTTCAGCACTGTAGCATTCTTCAGACCGAAGTATAACCCCGCAACTGTAAACAAAAAAAAAAAATATATATTCTGGAAAAATTTTCACCATTATTTGAGACCTATTCCATTAGATTCATCTCTTCTACCTTATCACATTCATCCATATCATTATTTTGCAAAAATTTCTGACCCCACCTGCTCCCTTTTCAGTTCACCCATCCTCGTGGCCCATACTCGTAGCCAAGAACTGGAGTCTCGCTTCAACACCTTGCAATCTAGTTTCCTCGAGACCCAAAAATAAGTGCTACTATTGCCTCCCGTGATACATCCATCAATACCACCATAAATGCATCTGTGCTGTCTGCAATGGAAAAAGTCAAACAAGAACTAACTACCCAGCTTGAATCTGTCTTTGTATCACTCTGCACCAAACTCAAGATCCCTACCGATGACCCTTTTCCTGACGCACATACAAAGACTAAAGGTGAAACTTCTTCCCATTCCCATACCTTTCAACCCCATCACTTTCAACGGGACATATGCCTTCTGCTGGTCGATATAACCAAATTTGATGGCTCGGACCCCACTGGTTGGGTCACCCAAATGGAACATTATTTCTCTCTCTACAACATTACAGATGACTTGGCCAAACTCCGGTATGGTGTTCTCCATCTAGATCAAGAACACTAACAATGGTGGCAATGGAGAAAAACTTTTCGTCAAGGGTATATTGCTTCGACCCAATTTGTGACTGAGCTTTATGAACTCTTTGACACTGACACCAACCATTTGGGCCATTTGACAAAATTGAAACAATCAGGAACAATAGAAGACTTCATAGCTGCATTTGAGCACCTGGCTTTTCAAACAGAGGGCATGACTGATGCTTTCTTTCGAGAGTGTTTTATCAGTGGCCTCAAAGAGGAGATTTGGGCCCATGTCCTCATGGCTCGACCTGCAAGTTGGGTGGAGGCTACTAAAAAAGATAAAGAAGAACAACAAATTGTTTCCTCTCAAAACCGTAAGCCTTCCTTTATCCCTCTCCCTAAACCAGTAAACCCCACTACTCCCTCCACCCCATTAAATATCCAAAAATTGACCAGGGCTGAAATGGTTGAATGCCAACTCAAAGGCCTCTGTTATAATTGTGATGACAAATATTTCTCGAGCCACAAATGTGAGGAACAAAAGATTTTTATGTCCATCTCTAAGGATATTCCGGAAGAGGATGTTGCAACTCCCCTTGTGCCCGAGTCACCAGAAATCATTGACATAAACCCTCCCTTCGACCCTCCCGAAGTGGAACTAATCATTTCCCTCAATGCTCTCACCGACTTCTCTACCCCCCAAACCCTCAAGTTAATCGGTTACATCAAGCACCGAAAGGTCATCATTTTGGTTGATAGTGGCAACACCCACAATTTTATTCATCGCTGCATTTCCCAAGAAACCCATTGCTACATCCATGCTGTCAACAATTTCCAAATCATGATTGCCAATGGTGGTTCTATGAAATGTGGTAGGCATTGTGAAAATGTGCGTCTCCAAATCAGTGACTACCACCTAAAATCCCATATGTTTTCTATTGACATGGGCGGTTGCGACATTGTGTTGGGTGTAGACTGGCTAAGGACTTTGGGTCCCATTCTCATGGATTTTCAGAACTTAACCATGCAATTTGACCAAGAAGGCCACCAATATAAATTACAAGGCATCACTGCTGGTTCCCCTGAGGTCATTAGTTCCCATCGCATGGAAAAGCTACTCAAAAAAGGTCATTCTGGTGTCGTTGCCCAACTCCATGCCATACAAGCCATAGAGACACCCCCAGTGCCCCAAGACCTCCAAGCCCTCCTTTCTAAACATCAAATGATATTTTCCACTCCCCAAGGACTCCCTCCTTCCTGCGGTGTTCATGATCATTCCATTCCCCTTATCCTAGGAAGCCTTCCCCCCAATATTCGTCCATATCGCCACCCATTTGCACAAAAAAATTAAATTGAGAAAATGGTCCAGGAACTCTTTACTGCAGGCGTCATCCGTCCTAGTACGAGCCCTTACTCATCTCCGGTCGTCATGGTACTGAAGAAAGAAGGCTCTTGGAGAATGTGTCCTGACTTCCGTGCTCTCAACAAACTGACCATCAAAGACAAGTTTCTCATTCCTGTCATTGATGACCTCCTGGATGAGTGGCACCCAATTCTTTACCAAAATTGATCTTCGCTCGGGCTATCACCAGATATGTATGAAAGAGGCTGACATTCCCAAGACAGCCTTTCACACTCATGAGGGCCACTATGAGTTTTTGGTCATGCCCTTTGGCTTGTGTAACGCCCCCTCCACCTTCAAGAGCCTCATGAAGCATGTCTTCCACCCTTTTCTCCGTCATTTTGTCATAGTTTTCTTTGATGATATCCTCATCTATAGAAAAACTTGGACAGACCATCTTACTCATGTGGATCAAGGTCTTCGCCTACTCTCTCAGCACCAAATTTTCCTGAAACAGTCTAAATGTGCTTTTGGTGCCTCAGAAGTAGAATACTTGGGTCATCTAGTGGGAAAGGATGGCGTCAGGGTGGACCCGAAAAGGATTGAAGCTATGCAAGACTGGCCGCACCCAAAGACTCTCAAAAGCTTGCATGGATTTTTGGGCCTAACAGGGTATTATCGCAAGTTTTTTAAGAACTACGGAAAGATTGCAACACCTCTCATGACTCTCCTAAAAAAGAACTCTTTCACTTGGACTCTAGCAGTTGCTCAAGCTTTTCAAACCTTGAAGACAACCATGTGCACCACTCCGGTTCTGGCCCTTCCCGATTTCACAAAGACCTTTTTTTTGGAATGTGATGCCTCAGGGAAAGGAATCAACACTATCCTTATGCAAGAGGGTCGACCTTTGGCCTTCACCAGCAAGCAACTGTCTGAAAGGAATCTGGACAAACCCATTTATGAAAAGGAAATGTTGGCAATTCTGCATGCCGTTGAGCTGTGGCATCCTTATCTCTTGGGGCAATGCTTCCAAATTAAGACCGACGATCAAAGCCTCAAGTACTTTATGGAACAACGCATTTCCTTCCAGGAGCAACAAAAATGGGTGACTAAGCTCTTTGGATATGATTATGAGATCATTTACAAGAAGGGCAAAGACAATGTCGTGGCAGATGCACTATCCTTGAAATATGAAGATGAAGGATCTCTTTTTTCTCTTTCCTTCATTGTACCTGATTGGCTCCAAGATGTGCGCCAGGAATGGCTTCAAGATCCCAAAATTTCGCATCTGATCCAGCAATTGAAGAACAAGGATCCGGCTTCCCCAGGGTACTCCTGGCTCCAGGATGAGCTTCGATATAAAGGCCACTTGTATTTAAGTAAACAATCCAAGCTCAAATCCATGGTACTTTCTGAGCTTCATGCTACACCCACAGCGGGGCACTCAGGGTTCACCAAAACATATGACAGGGTCAAACGTTCTTTTTTTCTGGGATGGTATGAAACAGGACATCCGTAAGTTTGTTGTTGAATGTGAGGTGTGTCAATGCAACAAGGGAGGAACAGTCAAATCTCCGGGCACCCTCCAACCGCTTTCGATTCCCCTTGCTATTTGGAAGGATATCTCTATGTACTTTATTACAGTCTTACCCAAATCAGGGAATAAATCAGTCATAATGGTGGTGGTGGATCACCTTTCCAAGTATGCTCATTTTTGTGCTCTTCACCACACATTTACTGCATCCACGGTGGCTCAAATTTTCATGGACTAGGTCTTCAAGCTTCATGGAATGCCGCACTCTATTGTTTTTGATCATGACCCAACTTTCACAAGCAATTTTTGGCAAGAACTATTTAAGATACAAGGCACACAATTGCATCTCAACTCAGCTTATCATCCCCAGACGGATGGTCAAACGAAATTTGTCGACAAGTGTTTAGAAACATATCTGAGGTGCTTTGCCTCTGAAAAACAACACCAGTGGACTCAATGGCTACCCTTAGCCGAATGGTGGTACAACACTACATACCATACAGCCACTCGCATGACTCCTTTTGAAGCGGTATATGGAAAAAACCCACCTTCAATTCTCTCATACTTACCGGGTACCTCGAAGGTCCAGCCGGTTGATCAAACACTTACAGTCTGAGAGGATATTCTTTGTACCCTTAAAGAGAACTTGGTCATGGCACATAATTGCATGCAGCAGTAAGAAGATCAAAGTCACTCTGAACGTCAATTTGCAGAAGGGGATCAGGTGTTTCTGCGACTGCAACCATATAAGAAAACTTCCCTCAAGGCTGAGCAGTGTCAGAAGCTAGTGCCCAAATTTTATGGTCCTTACATAGTTCTCAAGCATGTGGGACAAGTCACATATCAGTTAGCTCTGCCCAGTCAGTCGAAGCTACATCCTGTTTTTCATGTTTCATGCTTGAAGAAGGTGATTGGAACCAGGTGCCAAATTCAAACCAACCTTCCAGAGTTAGCTGCAGAAGGATCCATTTGTCTATAGCCAGAAGCAATTTTGGACCAGCGTGAGCATCGACTACGTCAGAGAACCATCAAGGAAGTGATAGTACAGTGGAAAGATATGACTCCAATAGATGCCACTTGGGAACCAGCTACCATTCTACAGCAATTTCCACATCTCAAGCCTTGAGGACAAGGCTGTTTTTAAGGGGGCAGACATGTTAAGGTCCTAACCTGCACATAGGTAGATCAATGTATTCAGATGTAATAAAGGTCAATATTAATAAGGCCTTTCAATAAAATAGAATAAGGTGGATGTAAGAAAACCTAATAGAAGCTTCCGCTTCTAGAAGGATCTTCCTCTAGATGCTTCTCTTAATAGACATATTTAGTATAAATAAGGGTCGAGGGTATGCAAACCCTAGCTTGGAGATTATTGTAACAGAGAACTGCTCGACTGGAGGTTTCCCCCTCGAAGAGGCCTGTGAACATTTCTTTCTGAATCAAAGTGCTATTTCAGTTGTTGTTCTCATATTATTTCTGTGTTATTGTGGATATTATGTTGGTTATATTATTGTTATTCTGCCATTTCTAGCATTTTATTTCTGTTTTGCTTATTTATTATATCTAGTATCTTGCATATAGAGAGCCTTTATGGCTACCAATACTCATAATGAACCCATACATTGTAACTTTGGACATTATGACAGAGAAAGCCACCAACAATTCACTCCGGAAAAATCACAGTTTCACACAGTTCCAGTAATTAAGGAAATCAAAACCCATACATTCGAGCCAATATCCATTTCATAACAAAGCAGACTCATGGATGGCCAAAAAAAGGACATACCTATAATCCAAGCACTTTAAATGCGAGATGGCCAAGTGGTTCCTCTCTGCTAGGAAGTCGGAGCATAACCACAACAACAAAGTTGAACAATAGCCTGATTAGGGTGGCGACCAGCAAAGGAGTAAGGGTGACGTGTAGTAAATTCACGTCACCTCCATTCATAGTCCATTAACTCCTTAGTACATGCCAGCAAGATTTCCATTAACACAATTAATCAAACCATGTATCGAAACCATCACCGATTAAAATCCAATAGCGCGACCATATCATATTCTTAACTTATTCCATAACATAAATCAACCACGTTCCACATAAATCAAAAAATCACATAAGCATTAGAAACTTTCACTTTGTCAAATGCACCACCCACATCTTATCCTACCATATGCATATTAACCATATAACTCAATCAAATCACATAACCATTTACTTGCTAGCTAGGATTTAACCATAATCATTTTAATCTTTCATGCATTTAGTATAGCATATAACATAGTTCAAATTCTTCCCTTTGCATTTGCTGCATTGTTTTCACTTCTTCTAATTGATTGTATGTGTTATTTCTTTTTTCCAACTTCCTTTTATGTATTGTTACTAACATGTCTGTTGTGAAGGTGTCCCAAGAACAGATATCAATGGTATCAATGAATAACATAGGTCGTAGTAACATAAAGAACCAATACTTCATAAGCTCAATCCATAGCCAATAAAAAAAAGATCTCATCAACCATGTAATAAGTGTTGAACATCAACGCAAACATCAAATAAGGACCAAACCTGATCTCCAATCTACAAGGGGGTCCCACCTACTAGTATTATTTAGCTTTTATAATAATAGGCTTTAGCAAGACTTTGTGGGAAAAACCTCGTTGATGATTTTAATCATCAACAAAATGGTGACTCCATAGGGAAATTTGTTTTCAACAAATTTAGAACTCAGAACTCAGGGTTTCACAGACCAAGAACAACGGGTCAAGAAGATATAACTAGAAAGATTATGCAACAGTGGGAAGTGAGCGGATTTAATGGAAAGATGACCGAGAATTTGAGAATATCTCATGAAAAAGTGTTAAGTATGAGGGGCTTTACCACTGTATGCATAATCATTCAACTCAAATCTTCTCTTAACTTCAAGGAGGAAAAAAAAAGTATTTAGGCTTGATCTTAAAATCTCAATGGATGAAGAAATGGTCAGAAGAAGCGGGAGATAACCAATTCTTTACAAGACATCAGTGGAAATATATAACAATTTCAAGGGTCCTTCAGAGGAGACATCACAATAGCTATGTAATCTTGATTGTTATTGACTAAAAATGCTTCGCATGAGTGTCATTGTGGTAGAATTGATCCAACATCCTACTTTGACCAAATTAACTAAAAGATGATAGGAACAAAAATCATAACAGAAGTAAAAATGCAAAAATTAAAACAACAACAATAAAAGACAAAATGAAGAATACAACAATTTTTTTTTTAACTCAGAAAGCCAAAATCAAACAGAAAAAGAAGCACAAAACATGAAAGCAGAGCTAGGCTACTAGTATATAGAAAATGCATATAGCATTAGAACTTTTCACGTTGGTCCCTTGCAATATTTCAAGCAAGGGTTGTTAGCGCTGTAGGAAAACAATTGCTTTTGTAAATCCTTTAAATTGTAAGAGTTAGTGTCTAAGACCAAATCAATTTGGAAAGGACCCAACACTTGTAATTCTGGTGTAATTATTAGTCCCTTGATGCACACAATTAGATCATCAAGATAGAGATGGAGACTGACCAATTCATCGAGAGTCATGTGCATAGGTCTTTTAAAAGCAGTACCTGTATCAAGTAAGCTAGAAAGCCGACATTGGTAAAACATGGTACCCCAATAAGTGATAAGAGTGGTTTTGTGAGCATCTTCCCCTTTTACCTTGATTTTCTTGTGACCAAACAAACTATCAAGTAAGGGCCTTAACTGTTACTCTACAACCTACTGCAGAACCATTTCCATACGGAGAGGAGGAAACTGATTTCTCATAATAGCTTGCCTGAAAGTTTGAAGATTAATATAGGTTCTAATATTATCAGTGGTCCTCAAAGCAGGTTCCCAATTAGAAACCCATTCAGGGTGGACTGAAAAAAACATCCCAACCCTCAAGAATTTTTCCAACTCCCTTTGAAAAGTTGCTTTAAATGCAGATTTAATAGATATTTGTTCTTGCATAATTGGGTTCATGCCTTCCTTGATGGGAATAACATTATGTAAAAGACCAGGATCAAAACCACAAAGATCCTTATAAGGCCAAGCATAAGCCTTTCGAAATCCACCAAGTAGCTTGGCAAACTTCATTTTTTCATTATTAGAACATTGGGTATCCATGTTATCATTCTTTGAAGATTCAATTTCCCTAATGTTGGAGGAGATGGTTTCACCCACCTTCATTCGTAACTCCTCTTCTTTTTGTTTTTCCTTATTGCCTCCAACACTCAATGAAAATGAACCATCAAGAGGAGTCAATCTCTCAGGAATCTTATTGTTTTCTATGGAAATATTTTCCTCAGGATTAAGAGGTTCATATTGAATGAAAGCACAAATAATATCATTGTTAGGGAGGGCTTGCCAAGATTATACATTTTCAGGGATATATGGATGATATAGAGATTGAAAAGAACAATCAGTCCTGTGAGGAAAAAATTGCTTATTAGGAGAGGCTACAAAGACAACTAACCGATTATCCATTGAGTTCAACTCCCTCTTAACATGAGTGATGTTGAAATATAGAAGGCTTGAGACAAGTGCCCAAAAAGTTTGGGAGTATCGTTCCATCAACTTGTTGCTAGGAGAGCACATTTTACGTATCAAGTTCATATCAAACTCGGAATCCAGAAAAATTGAAAGGTGACCACAACCAAGATTAAGGGAATTTTCAATGCCCAATAATAAGGATTCGAACTTAGTGACATTGTTAGTACAAGCAAACTCTAACCTGTAAGACAAATTATGAATTTTTCATGCAGGGGAAACCAAGATAATGTCAGCCCCATTACCTTCATTAGAGCATGAACCATCAAAGTGCATGTGCCATATATCATCATCTAAATCGATTCGTTACGAAGGAATATTATCCTCCTTGAAAAATATGGAATATACTCCTAGGTCTTCTTCGATATAGTTTACACTAGATTGAGGAACACTCTCTATGTAGGGTGAAATTATTCCCTCTCTAAGGACTATAATGTTCTTACCATTCAGAGGAATAGATAAATGTGTCTCGTAGAGTGAGAGGTATCCACCTATTAAGGCTTCCCAATCTCTTCCTAAGATAATTGAGTAATTTCTTACAGGCATATCAATGACCTGAATGCTGAGGGTTGTCCTTATCTCAAGATGAGCGCATAAAACCAAGGTCACATCCTTAATCTCGCCTATAGTTGTTTGTTGTAGACTATTATAGGAGAGCATGCTTCTGGTGTTTTCATTTGTACAAGACAAGCCTAGCTCTTCCATAATAATATTCGACATCACACTTGGGCTGGAACTGCTATCAATGAGGAAACAATGGGAAATCTTATCCATGATATTTACAGAAATATAAAGAGGGGGATTTTTTTTATAGGGTATCTAAAGTTATGTACACCTAATTTATTTACAGAAGAATCCACTTCATTTAGCTCTTCGGAAAGATTGGCTACAGCGAAATCTTTTCCTTCCATGAATTGTTTTAGATGCATCTGTTTTTCAGGGATGACAACCATGTCTGGAAGGGTTGCATCTACTTTGATGTTGGCCAACTGATTCAAGATATTGTATTTGGAAGAGGGGAGAGGGGAAATAATTCCTTGAATCTCAAGAACCTTAGGAACCTAGAGGGTAGCAGCGGTTGAGGATGAGCTCGAGCTAGAAGAATTGCAGGGAGGATCAAATTTTCCCTTGGGAGCATAAGATTTGTTTCTAGTGTTGATGACCATGACGTCTTCTGGATCTGAAAAATATAGGACAACGATAATATATTCTGGTATTTTACCAAATATCTTATCTCTGGCACTCTTCTTTACTTCACACGTGGTTTCCTCGTGGTGTTCCTCGCAAAAGTTACACCAACTCCGAGGTAGGATAACTTTAGGCTGAAAATTGTTTTCAACCAGATTTCTAAAGTGGGGTGCAGAAGAGCATGAAGATCCATGGGTGAGAGGGGAGATAGTACCCTTCTTCTCAAACACTATCATATGGTTGTTCATATCTTGTACTAGTTGTAAGAGAGTGGACATGTCTGTTTGTCTAACTGATTCTCCATGGGGAAGACCAGTTCTTTCAAGTTGTTCTTCATACTCTGAACAAATATGTAGATCAGAATCGAGATTATCAATGGCTTTTACCTCAATACTATGACAGTAGGGGGAAGGCAATGCATTGTAGTAATGCATGAAAGCGTCTTGGTTCTAAGGGCGGATAAATTCGAGGATTTGATTGTATAAGTTGGTGAAATGCAAGTTGAAAGAATTGATGGTCTCACCATCTTTATAGGTGATGTTATTGTATTCTGTTAACTTCTCGACGGGGCTTTTAGACTGCCCATAAGTGGATTGGAACCAATATATTAACTCCTCCCAAGTAGACAAAATATTAGGAGGAAGGTCAAAGAAGTTGGCCACAACCTTTCCTTCCAAGGAATTGATGAATAAGTGCATGCAAGCATCGTTGTCGTTGGCCCCTATGTTATGACAAGCATTAGAAAATTCCACTAGGCGTTCTTTTGTACTAACAATGTTATTTGCTGAAAACATAAGCATGTGCTCTTTAAACTTCGAAAGTGGATGAGTAGCAGGTGCTAAGTTAAGAGGAGAGGACACATGCCATGGTGTGGTTGTGGTGTCTTCTTCGAATTGAAAAATACCATACTTTTTAATGACTTTGGTGGGGTTTGTGGTATATTGGATAGGGATATGGTGGCTATATAAGCTACCAATCACTGATGATGATGAATATTTAGAATATGGAGCACTTCCAGTGCCACCAGAGCCATCACTAGATGCCATCTTGTGGGTGATATATGAGGGAAAGAAAGACGAGCTCGATGAATCAGAAAAATTTCTCCTTAGAGCACTTTGTTGGCCAGATAACACAACGTTCCTTCTTCCTATTTCAGCAATAGGATTGATTTCAGGTGACAAGCCTCTTCCTCTTCTAGAAGCACGAGAGTCTAAGTACATGAAAGAAAGGCCAAAACTTGAAGAAACAAAAGGGTTACTATTGATTTCTAGGCTGTCTACGTCTAGCCTCCAATTGTTCTTGAGCACTAATATTTTGTTCAATTGCTGTGCAATAATGGTTAAGCTCAACACAGGTCTTGGCAGTGTCTAAAATAGTATGAAACAAGTTTAAAGCAATGCTGGTTTGGTCTTGGAGACTAGACTCAAGATTGGGATGCCTTGCAATAGGCACAATCATTAAGAAATAAAACAGTCAAAGAATTAATAACGGAAAATAAATATGTATCGATGAAAATTGAGTATAAAATTTAACCGGAGAGATATCAAAGATCTCCCTAGTATGGTTGCCAAATAAATGTTGAGGAAAAGATATGAAATGATATTACTCAAGCATTTTCAGATTCTTATTGGCTAAAGAAAAATAGACAGTATCTCACCCTATGTTTATAGCCAACAAAAATAACATCCTAACTCACAAGAATTAATTACCAGTTCTTAGGCTAGTCTTTTATTAACAAAAAGCTTGCTGGAAATTTACTTTTTATGTAATTTTCTGAATATAATAGTTGCTGAAATAAATGTAAAGACAGAAGTAAAGACACCAAGATGATAATCAAGACATATGAGATATAAAGAAATCCTTTATTTCATTCCAATTCACCAAAGAGTTATTTTCTTTACAAAATCTCATACAAAAATTTTGGACCAAAGTCAAACTTAGACATCCCCGATGGAACATACAAAAGCACCTCTGACAAAAAACCAAAACTAAACTCTAAAAGCTAGATGAACTTGCCATAGATTGTTGCCCACTCGATTCTGCACAATAGCCTTTGTCAGTCATAAAAATTAATTCACAAACAAAACATTCTACATAGACTATCAAAGATAGATCAACACCTCTGAAAAACAAGTGTCTGAATGATGTAATTCAACCCTAAATATTGTTGACTACAATAAGACCTTGCTATCATAAAAGAGAATTAGGCTTGTGATGAATATTTGAATGAATGAAAACTTAACTATCTCAACATAAACTCAAAGAGAAAACCTTAGTATGCTTCTGCTTCTATCCTCCTCTTGTTCCTCCCTTTCCTTTTGCTTTTAAACAAATTAGACTTGGTTTTAGTAGTTGAACCAACTCATTAGTTAAGTTAATTAAAATACTCAACCAACTTTTAGTTAGGGGGAAAAGTAATCTAATAAGGGTTATAATTAAATAATAACTAGTAGCTAGGACCCCTTGAGACTCCCATTAGCTCATAACAATCATAACATAACTATTTAGTTAAGAAAAAAACACCTCCTTGTGACTCCCATCCACATATCCACATTTGACAATTTAGCTCATGATATTTGAAATTATTTTCAAAAAATATTAGTCATATATCCAAAAATAAAACATGTAGTCCAAAAATTCCTGAAGTCAACTGTCATCAACAATAGATAAAATAAAAAACTCAAAAACCATATTTCCCACTCTGTGATGCAATCTTTCCCTGATTGTTTCTGTCACCCTTCGATTTTCCTGAATTTTCCTTTGGCTGCGCTGAGCCTTTAGGCCTAATCTCGCTGATCACATGAGAATAATCATCCCTCAAATGCATCTGGGAAGACACAGATTTGTTAGAGCCATTGGAGGGAGAGGAAGGGGAAACAATGGCTTTTCCTTTGTCAGGGGCATGGTGGGCCTCAATAGGATTACATTGGCGAGTGGTCAGGGGCATCTTGGACAATGTGGTTGTTAAGCAGAGGAGTAGGCAAAAACAAATTGGGCCAGCCACGATGTTGGGAAACTGTCGGGTGGACAATCTCTTGTCATCCTTCATTTTCGGGAACCTCGGGTTGCAATGAGACATGAGGGGGCACATGAATACCAGGGGCTTGAGGAACTTGGAAGGGAGGCCTTTCCGACCTAGGTTGGACCACTCCTTGCCCAATCCAATTGAAAAATACAGCCTGAAACAACTGACCTAACTCTTGTGAGTCAGCATTAATATGTATGGAGAACCTTGGCCTTCTTGGGCCTCTGTTCCAATTACCTCTCCCTCTGTTGCCTCTGCCATGGCTACCTCGACTGAAAAAAAACTCATTTCTGCATGCATGATTGATTATAAAATAGTCTTTTAAATAACCACACATGACAACTCTTTAAAAATATGAAATAAATTTTGGCTCAACAACGTATCAGAATCATGCAATCCAATCCATACAAATTGTTAAACTGTTTGTCAATGACAAGGGGGTGAACAAAGGTTCTGGGATATGCGAGGGGTTTGTATGGAGAGAAACATGATATAATGAGGGGGAAAAGAACATAGTTACTACTCAAAGATAACAAACAATCAACTACAATACAAACCAAAGAAAACATCACTGTAATCCAACCAAGACACCGCTACTTCCAACTTCTTCAACACATAAATTTTCTTGAATGTAATCATTTTTAGAACAGGGAGTGAAAAATGAATGTGGGAAGGCTAGGGGGTTGTAATTAGAGGAAAATGAAATAATGGTAGGGAAAAAGAGTGATTAATGTTCATAAAATTAATCAAGTGATCCATAAACCATTCTGTAAAAGGAACCACCTCAACCAAATGAGCAGTGAGTCCCAAAAAAATTACTATGTAAAGTTCAAACAATTCTGTGCATCAACTTACTCAATGTAATCAAATATTTAACAGAATGACATCAAACAAGGCAGTCTGTGTTCCACAATGATCTGTAGGGGAGGTATGTTACTCTTATTTATCCAATTAACATGTTATAACAATTCTCAAATGTATAACCAGTAACCATTTCCACTCTGCTCATCATCAAAATCAACCACTGCCCACACATTAATTCAATCATCAAATACAACTCAAAATTCGTGTTTCAAAAATGAAATGAAGTCAGACTGTCACTGCACCCGTGCCTGTCACTGTTAAAATGCATGACATTCTTTAAACATACATAATGGACAGTCAACCCAATAATTCATATTAAAATTTCCAAAACCTCGACTCTCCATTTAAACAGATAGACAACCACCATCACTCCAACTCATGCTATGCTGTAGAAAAAACAAAAAAATTTAATCAACGCAAGTGTAATCCCATGACTGTAAAAGTTCAATTTCCTTCGACTTAAATAATCAAAATTCTGAGCTATCCATATAATATATAATGAGGCATCAACAACAGGCCCGTTTTTACAACATAATCGATCAAATTACAACAAACCAATGTTCGGAAACCTGTGACCCTTCCCGATGGTGCAATCAATTAATATTGATAACAACAAAGTGGACAATCATGCCATAATCACCACGATTGCAACATCCTCATTTGAAAATTTTAAACACACAATCATAGTCTCTTTAACTCAACCTATCATGCCAAGTTATCAATCCAACACAAGGAGATAGCAACAGACTTGCTCAAATCAATCAACTGTAGCAAATCACACTGTGTAAAAACTTGTGCCCATTCTCGATGAAACAATCAAATAACCATAACATAAATAGTGGGTGGAAATGCCAGAAGCACCCCAATTTCAATAATCATTTGGCCATTAAAAACACACAATTACAGTAAACATTGAGTCATGCTATAGGAGCGCCACTCATACCAATGTATTAAGTGCGAAAACAGTGCCAAATTATCCATTCAATAAACACAAGGAGGCAACAACTGTGTATTTGATTTAGAAATTCATTCTAATTAACCATGATGGGATTATCTATCCAATAAAACAATTGTTGTGACTAGATGCCAAAACCAACACCACTGTCATATAATCAAAGGGGTGAGCTAGTAATCGAATCTACACCAATCCATAACAACCAATAGTAAACCTGACAGGCCACAACGGTCTTCACTATCAACCCTCATGCTTGAGGAGTCGAGGGTTTGTTCTGTGGACCAATAGAGTCGACTCTTTTCAACCGTGAAAACCTCTGAGACCAACGGTGTAAGCACATAGAACACCACAATTTACTTCGTGGCCAGGGTGACGAATCCCCTGACAGGATAACTATGAGGAGAGGAGTAAGGCTCCAATTCGGTCGGGTAATAATACTTAATGCACGTAGGGTATAATCCTCATGGATGATCCAGGTGGATATCGGTGGCCACCCACCTTTTCCAATTGGTTCAATTTGTTTTTTGGCAATTTTGGTAATTTACTATTTTTAGTAGTTTTTAACTTCCAGGGCCATTTTGAGGCCCTAAACGACGTTTTTGGGAAAATGGGGATCGATATAAAAGTTTCTTTGATATTTCCCCCAAAATGAATCTCCTCAACGATACCTTTCCAACGGGCTATCATGCACCTAAAATAGATATCATATGCAAAAGTTACAACCCTAGGAAGTTGATGTACTAACTTACCAAAACGAGGCCACATGACTTTTGGTGCTTCATCTCCTAGGGTTAGGTTTTTGGATGTCTAGGGTTTTTGGCATTCCTGTTTATTGTAAAAATGCCTTCAAAGCCTCATTGTAATCATCTTCTTGTGAATGAGTGCAATCGTCACATCTCTTCTCAGAGATAAGCTGCCACCATTCTAGCAAGTCTTTCACTCTGTATTTTTACAGTCTTTGTACATTTCTTTCATTAATAGAAATCGTGTATTACTGTATATCTATGTTTATGTTTGAATCTCTGATACATTTATGTTATATTATTGGATATCTGCAATATCTCTGTGTATTTATTTATTATATCTCCGCTCTCATTTCGTGCTGAAAATAATCCAGATCCGAAAAGATAGATCATCGACGCAGACCCCACTGTTATTGTCGTGACCACAACAATTCAACCAGAAGAACCAAAAGATCCAGAAGAGGGGGAGCACCTTTTTCATTCACAAATGCGGGTGAAGTCGACCCCACTGTATTTTATTGTTGATAGCCAAAGTCAGAATAACCTCGTCTCAGCAGAGGTCGTCAAACAATTGGGATTGTCGACAACACCACACCCAGAGCCATACAACATCGGGTGGCTTCGTTGGGGATGAGATCTTCGTGTCAGCCAACAGTTTTGATTATCATATGGCATCCAACCCTTCAAGGATGAGGTATTATGTGATGTTTCCCCATTGCATGTCTGTGATGTTCTCTTGGGCCAACCATATATGTGGAGACACCATGTTGTTTATGAGTCTCAACCCCACAGTGTCATTGTTTCTCTAGGGGGTCATCTCTACAGAATACCAGAGGTAGTTCCAACTATTGTTCCACCTAAACAGTGTCGCAAGGTAGTATCTCATACTGCAAAATTCAGCTTCTTCACAATCTGTTCAAAAGGGGAATAAAAGGACACTGCAACCACCACAACCTCACCCCAAGCACCTTCTATCCAACAAAAGTAGGTCGAAAAGGTTGCAGCAAAGCACAAAGATTCCTTCTACACACCATCCTCTCATGTAGCTCGACTTGTTGAACAACCTCAGCCTCAACAAGTTTGTGATAGACTTCCACAAACTGAGCAACGCGATGTCTTTAACAAGGCAAGCAACTCACCAAGATGCAGATTCAGCAAACGCTTTTCCCTCTCCCCCTGACACTCAACACAATGGAGAAAATTGATTCCTAAGGAGGGAGGATTGATCCAGGTGGATATTGGTGGCCACCCACCTTTTCCAACTGGCTCAAAACAATTTTCTGGCAATTTTGGTAATTTACTATTTTTAGCAGTTTTTAACTTTCAGGGCCATTTTGAGGCCCTAAACGATGTTTTTTGGAAAATGGGGAGAAATATGGAAGTTCCTTCGATATTTTCCCCAAAATGAATCTCCTCGACGATACCTTTCCAACAAGATACCATGTGCCTAAAACAAAATTCGTATGCAAAAGTTACGACCCCGGGAAGTTGATGTAGTAACTTACCCAAACAGGGCCCACATGACTTTTGGCGCTTCATCTCCTAGAGTTAGGTTTTTGGATGTCTAGGGTTTTTGACATTCCTGTGTATTGTAAAAAGGCCTTCAGAGCCTCATTGTAATCATCTTCTTGTGAATGAGCGCAACTGTCACATCTCCTCTCTGAGATAAGCCACCACCATTCCAACAAGCTTGTTTCTGCTGCATTTTACAGTTTCAACTTATTTCCTTATTGAATAGAAAACCAATTTTAATCTATCTCTTTTATTTTGTGTTAAGCACCTGTTAATAATCTGTAGTCATTTTGTTCTACTCATAAAATCTAGATCAGTGGCTCTCCAGTCAACCAACTATAATGTTGAGGTGAAAATAGGGTTGAGAAGAAGCAATATAACCCACTGTGCGACCATATAACAATGAAAACAACCCAATTCCCAAATGAACAATGCACAATGACACAAAAGCACTTCCAAACCATTAAACCCCACAAAATCCAAAGACTAGATATGGTGATACAAAGTGCGTGAAGACAACTAGCCATTCAAGACCAAACAAAACCCTCTAACCAAACCATCAAGGGTGACAGAGAGCCTTTATGGCTGCCAATACTCAAAACAACCCCATACATTGTAACTTCAGACATTATTACAGAGAAATCCACCAACAATTCACTCCAAAAAAGTCACAGTTTCACACAATTGTTGTACTTAAGGAAAGCAAAACCCATACATTCGAGCCAATATCCATTTCATAACAGAGCAGACTCATGGATGGCCAAAAAAAGGACATACCTGTAATCCAAGCACTTTAAACGCAAGCTGGCTGAGCGGTTCCTCTCTGCTAGGAAGTCAGAGCATAACCACAACAACAAAGTTGAACAATAGCCCGATTAGGGTGGCGGCCAACAAAGGAGTAAGGGTGATGTGTAGTAAATGCACACTACCTCCATTCACAATCCATTAACTCCTTAGTACATGCAAACAAGCTTTCCATTAACAAAACCAATCAAACAATGTATCGAAACCATCACCCATTAAAGGACAATATTGCGACTATATCATATTCTTAACTTATGCCATAACATAAATCAACCACGTTCCACATAACTCAACAAATCGCGTAAGCATTAACAACTTTCACATTTTCAAATGCACCACCCACATCCTACCCTACCATATGCATATTAACCATATAACTCAATCAAATCGCATAGACATTTACTTGCTAGCTAGGATTTAACCATAATCGTTTTAATATTTCATGCATGTAGTATAGCATATAGCATAGTTCAAATTCTTCCCTTTGCATTTGTTGTATTGTTTTCACTTCTTTCTAATTTCTTGTATGTGTTATTGCTTTTTTCCAATTGCCTTTTATGTATTGTTACTAACATGTCTATTGTGCAATTGTCCCAAGAATAGATAGCAATGGTATCAATGAATAGCATAGGCCGTAGTAACATAAAGAACCAATACTTCATAAGACCAATCCATAGCCAATAACAACAAGATCTCATCAACCATGTAAGAAGTGTTCAACATCAGCACAAACATAAAATAAGAACCATACCTGATCTCCAATCTACAAGGGGGTCCCACCTACTAGTATTATTTATCTTTTATAATAATAGGCTTTAGCAACACTTTGCAGGCAAAAATTCGCTGACGATTTTAATCGTCAACACAACCTCTGTTTCATGTGTGCCCTTGCTCTACTCTAGGTATGTCATCCCATCTCATTCAACCCCGGTGGGCTGTGATGCTTCTTCACTCGAATCCTAGCTCACAATCCTTTCCATGGTAGATCGTAAGTTCTTGTTGGTGGTATCACACCATTCTGACAAGTAAGAAACCTTTGGAATAGTTCCAACTCTGGTTGTTGCCATCCATTTGGGGTTTTAAATCTCACCATGGCCACCCATTGTGGAGGGGAAACCCTTGGCACTGTGTGTTTGGAATTCCATGAATCCATAGTTTTTTATAACATTTCTTAGATATATAATTCCTTTAACACAAATATATATATTCTCGGGGATCCATAATTGGTCGAAATATTTCTTTGATCAACTCTACCACCTATTCCCACTCTTGTAGAGTCTCGTAATGCGCTTCCCACCACTGCCCAGGTATCCCTTCCAACACTGTTTCTAAGACCTGTATTTTTTGGGTCATTGGAACTTGCTACATTTGTCTGAGGAACGTAGTGACTGATCCTATCCCATCAAGCCAGGGTAACGTGTAGAATCCTAATCCAATCTCGCATGTCATTTGAGTGATTCATGCGCACCTCCTAGTTGATAATTCATACAACTTGTTTTTCCATCTATCCATCACATCCTTTGAATATGTATCATAGGATTGTACCCTTCTCTAGATAAGCTCTCCATTGATTGTTGGGTTTGCATAATACTCCCTGTGATCAATTATGTTATAGATATTTTCTATGATTGGACTTTGTGCATCATCATTCACAGGATTTTTGTATATGTTGCCTTCCTTTGGGTCCAGTGGCACAACTACATGCAAATTCTTTGTCTCAGAGGTCATTTACTATTGCTTTAGGTTGAATATTGCATTGTTATCAGATGCCCAGGCAATTCCAAGTAGATCTAGGTAGGGGTCTGAGTCATCCATGATCTCGATCACCTCTAAGTCTTTCTTCATCTTTACCCCATCAATATTTACTTCTACGTGTTCCAACCTTTCAATGAGAAATATTCTGTATTGTTTAGTAAGTCTGAGTTGAATAGGGGACCACACAAATTTTGGCTTACCCATTAACTCCCAATATTTCTTCGGTAAAATGTTCACATAGGACTCCAAGTCCAACATGACACTATACATCTCATAGCTTATAATCTTTGTTGTCATCTTGCATTCTCTTCCTGTGCGCTTTTGTCTACTCACTTGGTGCACATCCCATTCAAGTAACAAGGCATAAATAGCTACAATGGTTTCCTCTTACCTCATACATCTTTTCAACATATGGGTTAATTTATTTATAGCTTGAGGACCACTTAACATATTAAGGAAATAACGCAATAAGTCACTTGTTTTTTTTTACTCAACTTCATGGTAAGTGTTGTGTTGTGTTTCCTCTTGCACCTTGCATGATATCTCTTCATGCACATGTTATTCCTCCATTTCCCTTTGTTCCACATGTTGGATTTCTTCACACCCGCGGACCTCTTCCAGCGAACTCTGTGTCACACATTGTATCTCATCACACACAAAATATTCTCTAATGATATTTGTGTCACGCTGTAATTATTCTCATGCATGAGATTCCTCCAATGATCTTTGTTTCATGTATTGTAACTACTCACACATGTGTGCTTCCTCTAGTGACTTATGTGTGATGCTTTGTAGTTCATCATGCGCTCATTCCTCCTACAGAGCCCTTTGTGCATTTTGTAGTAATTGCTTTTGTTGCACAGTGTTGAACTTGGGAGGTGGTTGTGAGTATTTTCATAATTTCCCTCCATATTCTGATCCAAACTCTCCTTTATCCAAGTATATGTCCATCCATATGCCTCCTCAAGTCACTACCCATACATTACATTCTTCTTTTGGATTCCATCTGTCATGTGACTCTGCAATCACCATGTTGTAGTGCCCCTTATTTTCTTTCCATTTTGCTAGAAAGTATGGGAAATCTTCCATGACATGATCTGTACTATAGAAGTATCCACAAAGCATGTGTGTTTTGGTACCAAAATATGATACAAGGCCTACTTATCCATAGTTAAAGCATGTGGTTGGCCTTCCTTTGCCACCAAAATATCCTCTTCCTCTTCCTCTTCCATAACCTTTGTATTTTCCTCCTTGGTAGCCTTTTCTCTCAGGGCCCTCGCAATACCCACCATTTTTTCCCTACTGGTTGCAAAAGGCATCAACCGTGTGGTCTTGTTGGGCCCCAACAACTCCCCTTAAATTTTTACAAAATTTAAAGGGCCCCCATTAGAATCTTGATAATTATAATGAGCTACAGAATCAACCTTTTCAAATAGTTCCATACCTTGGCTTTCTTTGAGACAAACTTAAGACATTCACTATAGTTTGAGACATTCATTACAAGAGTATATGTCAAAATTTAGAAATGAGCATAGAAATCTCAATTTAAACAAAAACGTTAATTTTTATCAACTGTTTACTTTCGTTTAAATTATGATTATGTGTTCTTTCTTTTGCTCATTAGCAAGTTTGAATATTTTGAATAATGGGTTCAATACTTCATCAAATAGTATCTTGGTTGATTTATTATTTTCATGAAATCATTTGGTGATATTAATTAATTAAATTCTTTTTTCATTTTGCATCTCATTTCAAAATAATAATAATAAAATAATTATCTATGATTTGTTTGATTTTGTAAAAAATTAAAATTAATATTTTTTCTCCATTAACTTGAATCTTCTAGATCATATTTAAAAGCAAATTATAAACAATGTTTGTTTATAAGTTATAGTTAGTTTAAATTCATTTTTGATTTTTCTAGATTTTGTTTTATTCACAATTTTTAGGTTATTAATTTAGGTTTCTTTTTGTTTCATAGGTTTCTATTAACAAATATTTGATACAGATCTGATCATGGCTTGATTTTATTATCCAAATACGTTCAAGATGATTGATCCAAAAATAATTTGGGATTGCTACAAATAATTTTATGAGCAACAACAGATAAAATTTGGAAAGGCGTCAAGATCAGACAGAGGATTTTGCAGAACTGATTTTAGCCAAACCGTGAGGAATTTGAAGAAATGGTTGAAAACCTAGAACCCAAATGGACCCATTTACCTTCTTCATGGAGATTTTCCCAAAAACATGCACGATTTGAGAGATATTGATGTCTTTTTACGAGGAAAATTTCAGGTGGCGAAAATTAATAGTGATGCCTAGACTGTTCATTCATTGTGTAAATATATGAGAAAGTTCAGAGCCAGTCGATCCAAGAATTGGAGAGGAGGATTTTTATCTTTTATCTTTTATATATTATATCTTTTGTAAACCTTTTATTTCTTTTCAAATGGAGTAATGGATGGCTAGAATCTTTGAGAGAATGGACGAGTATTTTCAAAGAAGAATATGGAATTCCAGGTTTCTTAATGGCTTTTGTCCTATGTGTAAAATGGTTTTATTTTCATTATAATATCTTCATATTCTTTGAATAATTAATTATGCATTGATTTAAATAGCTTTAGTCTTTTTTATCAATACATGGTTAATTATTATTATTTATGTATTAATTTTTCCAATCTTTAAAGTCTATTATCCAAAAAATTTCTTCCAAGACTACAGAATGGACAAGTGATTCCAAAAAATTAATAGAACGACATATATGCGTTTTGGCTTTATCCTTTTGTTTATAATGTTGTTATTTATGTTTTTTTAATCTTGTTACATGTGCAGGTCTCATATCTTTAGATTAAATGATCTGTGATGTGTAGGAGGTTTATATTATAAATACCATCTATCATTTGCTTCATCAAAATACAAATGCTGTGATTATATCTTCGATTTAAATAATGGGATTTATCTTTGAGTTTCAAATTGAATGATAAAATGAATAGATTGCTTCCAGATTTATCTTGCTGTAATTATGTATAATTATGAGATCACAGGTTTATGTTTTTGTTTCATTTTCTGTCATTAAAACCTAAGCTGCCAATACATGTTCTGAATTTATTTAGAACAGTCATAAGGTTCATTGTAGATTTCTCTCTTGGAAATGGTAGTTGGATGTTCACCACTCATGCAGATGCTTGGATACACCTCACTAATTCACTGACATGATAACTTCTTTGTATTTTTCTGTCATTTACATATCATTGAAACTAGAATGTATGGTTTAGCTTTGACTATCCACATGTTCATGTTTCATTAATTTTTTTGCAAGATTCTTTAAATTTATAAAAGAAAAACAATAAATATTTTTATGT
>ML792617.1:347552-360393 GCA_009831015.1 Picea engelmannii
CCTTCTTTCTCCAATGGAAGGCTCTTGAGGCCCTCAAATCTTGCTCTCCTTACAATGAAAAGATGAAAATGTGGGTGAAAGAACTCCAAGCTTATTCACTCAAGTGAGGGGTGAATAGCTCTATGAAATGCAGCTTGTGAAGTGTATTGCCAAAGAATGAGTCCTTAGCAATCTCAGCAGCATAACAATACAAAGAATTCCTTGAGAAAATGGTGGTTATCCATGGATTTTTATAGCCAAGCATTGGGTCATTATGTAACCTCTTTAGAATGTGAAAAGGGGCTCTTTAGGGAACAATTAGGTCTTTGACCAGCCCACCATGAGGATTGAGCTCGGATTTGGTGTCAAATCGACTTGGGAGCTGATCCATTAGTGGTTGGGAGGCCGACCAATTTCAATAAATGCGCCGTTTAGCAGGCGCACGGGTTTTTCGCCCAAAAGCCGCGCATCGTGCGCTGGAGCACGCATTGTACATGGCTGTTACGCGCATATGCACGCGAACCCAGGTTCTGTAAAGTGCCTTTCAATTTTTTGGTCATTTTGTATAGTTTTTGACCCTTTCGCAATGCTGTGGAATTAATCTTGTGCCATGAATGACTCCAGTCCTGTGTTGACGATGCAGAGTTCTTGTTGCCCTGTGCGGACGAAATTTCAGTGATAACAAGCATGACATATTTATTTTTCATCTACAAATACTACATTATTTTATTCTGATTTTCAATTTTCTATGCCCTGCAGGATTGAAGATGCTCTTGTGGCTGCACTAGAAATACGATTTTACTTAGCATTTTGATCCATTTAGTATTTTAGAGTAGGTTTAGGAGTAGGTTTCCTTTAGTTTTATTTATCAATATTTCTTTGTGTAATAATGCAGTTATGAACACAAGTGGGCACACCAAGAGAACCATAATATAAATGTTATCAGGGAAGTCCACTTTAAATCTTTTTCTCTCTGCTTTTCATTGAATATTTCTTTTCGAAAATGTAGTATCATCATGAAAATTTTAAATGGAAAGTAAAGAGATAAGTAAATTTGAACTATCAATTCAACCCTAACCCAAGGTGCCACGAGTAGGATTGCATTCATCTTAATAAGGATTTTGCTATTTTATTTTAGTCTCTTTTATTTTGAATAATAATGCTTGGTCAAAGTAGCATCTCACACATTAATATATTAAGAAAAGAACTTTCTCGCACATGATATTTTATATGATTTAGTTCTTCCTTTATTTTACAGTGAGATGATAGTGGATCAAAAAGCTCAAGTTTATCTTTGGCCAAAATCGTTTCTTGAAAAGTTTTCTTTTTCTGTTTTGATTTTGTGTACTTATGATTTTGAATCCCATTAATAAAATTTGATTTGGTTTGTTGTGTGTTTTTTGTTTTCTTTGATTGCTTTGAATGAGTTTCCTTCTTATCTGTCTTTTTGAATCAATATATTTATGATCAAAGAGCTATTGTCGAAGGAAGCATTTATTTTAAGACTTGTGTTTTTAAATCAAATTGAAATAAGTTCAAAGAGGTCCTGATATTAAGATATACCTCAGGCAATTGATTTTTAAGTCAATTGTCACTTTCATTTTGTCCTCAAATTGTCTTTGTCAGAGTATTACACCAGAGATATGGTTTAAATCTTTGAGAATTACGATGATCTTTAAACTTTTTACGCCATCCATATTCTTAAGGAATCACTTTTAAGTACTTCCCCATTCTTTAGATGATTTCTTAAATGAAATCTAAAATCTCTAAACCATGATAAAACTTCTAGTTTTGAAAGCAAATAAATAACATGATCAACTATTCACTTGTATTGCAATTAACCTCCAGTATCACCCCGCTCTCTTTGTCATCAAGAAATCTATAATTGTATTATTATTTAAAAGTGGCATAAGAGGGTTGGAGGCACTTAAGTGTGGGAAGTGTGTGTAAACCCGTCTGGGTACTGAACATGCTCATTGGCAGCGGGTAAATTCACACATGATACCAAGACAACTTCATCGGGGTACTGAACAGGCCTGCTGACAATGAAGTAATGTCGGGTCAAGAGGTAGCAGGTATATGTTTTTAAATTAACTTTTATGGAAGTATACATCATGTGGATACAACTATTGGATGTGATTAAAGCATTTGAGTGGGTTAAATGACATCCTTGTCGAGGCTATGGATGTCTACTGGAAGCAATGGCTCTTTCAACGGTATTGAAGTTCTTTATAAACATCACGACTCATTGATTAAGACATTATTTCAGGTTATAATCCTCTGCAAAGAAAATTCTATTGTCTGGTTATAACATTGAGCTTATCCTAATACTATATGGTCTCAGAGTGAATTTATTTCAGGGAGCTTAAATCCTTTTATCAGTCTTATTCTTTTCTTCCTGAGATGAAATCTTACCAGATCAGAGATAACTGCTTCACCCAGTAAGTCGCCATTTGTTGGGCCCCAACCACTCCCCCTAAATTTTTACAAAATTTAAAGGGCCCCCATTAGAATCTTGATAATTATAATGAGCTACAGAATCAACCTTTTCAAATAGTTCCATACCTTGGCTTGCTTTGAGACAAACTTAAGACATTCACTATAGTTTGAGACATTCATTACAAGAGTATATGTCAAAATTTAGAAACGAGCATAGAAATCTCAATTTAAACAAAAACGTTAATTTTTATCAACTGTTTACTTTCGTTTAAATTATGATTATGTGTTCTTTCTTTGCTCATTAGAAAGTTTGACTATTTTGAATAATGGGTTCAATACTTCATCAAATAATATCTTGGTTGGTTTATCATTTTCATGAAATCATTTGGTGATATTAATTAATTAAATTCTTTTTTCATTTTGCATCTCATTTCAAAATAATAATAATAAAATAATTATCTATCATTTGTTTGATTTTGTAAAAAATTAAAATTAATATTTTTTCTCCATTAACTTGAAGCTTCTAGATCATATTTAAAAGCAAATTATAAACAATGTTTGTTTATAAGTTATAGTTAGTTTAAATTTATTTTTTATTTTTCTAGATTTTGTTTTATTCACAATTTTTAGGTTATTAATTTAGGTTTCTTTTTGTTTCATAGGTTTCTATTATCAAATATTTGATATGGATTTGATAATGGCTTGATTTTATTATCCAAATACGTTCAAGATGATTGATCCAAAAATAATTTGAGATTGCTACAAATAATTTTATGAGCAACAACAGATAAAACTTGGAAAGATGTCAAGATCAGACAGACGATTTTGCAGAACTGATTGCAACCAAACCGTGAGTTATTTGAAGAAATGGTTGAAAACCCAGAGCCCAAATGGACCCATTTACCTTCCTCATAGAGATTTTCCCAAAAACATGCACGATTTGAGATATATTGATGTCTTTTTACGAGGAAAATTTCAGGTGGCGAAAATTAATAGTGATGCCTAGACTGTTCATTCATTGTATAAATATATGAGAAAGTTCAGAGCCAGTGGATCCAAGAATTGGAGAGGAGGATTTTTATCCTTTCTCTTTTATATATTATATATTTTGTAAACTTTTTATTTCTTTTCAAATGGAGTAATGGATGGCTGGAATCTTTGAGAGAATGGACGAGTATTTTCAAAGAAGAATACGGAATTCCAGGTTTCTTAATGGCTTTTGTCCTATGAGTAAAATGGTTTTATTTTCATTATAATATCTTCATATTCTTTGAATAATTGATTATGCATTGATTTAAATATCTTTAGTCTTTTTTATCAATACATGGTTAATTATTATTATTTATGTATTAATTTTTCCAATCTTTAAAGTCTATTATCCAAAAAATTTCTTCTAGGACTACAAAATCGACAAGTGATTCCAAAACCTTAATAGAACGACATACATGCATTTTGGCTTTAGCCTTTTGTTTATAATGTTGTTATTTATGTTTTTTTTTAATCTTGTTACATGTGCATGTCTCATATCTTTAGATTAAATGATCTGTGATGTGTAGGAGGTTTATATTACAATTACCATCTATCATTTGCTTCATCAAAATACAAATGCTGTGATTATATCTTCGATTTAAATAATGAGATTTATCTTTGAGCTTCAAATTGAATGATAAAATGAATAGATTGCTACCAAATTTATCTTGTTGTAATCATGTATAATTATGAGATCACATGTTTATGTTTTTGTTTCCTTTTCTGTCATTAAAACCTAAGCTGCCAATACATGTTCTAAATTTATTTAGAACAGTCATAAGGTTCATTGTAGATTTCTCTCTTGGACATGGCAGTTGGATGTTCACCACTCATGCAGATGCTTGGATACACCTCACTAATTCACTGACAGTATAACTTCTTTATATTTTTTTTGTCATTTACATATCATTGAAACTAGAATGTATGGTTCATCTTTGACTATCCACATGTTCATGTTTCATTAATTTTTTTTGCAAGATTATTTAAATTTATAAAAGAAAAACAATAAATATTTTTATGTGTTTTCTTTATCTGCTTCCTAGAAGCAATCATTTTTCACATCGATTTTCGTAAATTTGGATTAAAACTTGCATCTTGTAAATCATGTAAATAAACGAGACTTGTATATCTTCTGCTTAAATACAACTACTACAGTTACATTAGAACATATGTGTGTGTGTGTGTGTGTGTGTGTGTGTGTGTGTGTATCTTCTGCTTAAATACAACTACTACAGTTACATTAGAACATATGTGTGTGTGTGTGTGTGTATATATATATATATATATATATATATATATAGTGTTTAGTAATTAGTTAGTTATTTCTCTCTTTTATTCGTTTCTTTTAAGATTCTTAGATTGGCTAACCGAGCCATTAAACCCGTCAGAATGAGTTACACCAAACGACTTGGGTTATTTAGACAACCTCAGACTGGACTTGCTCTTCCAGTTGACGGATGGTCAATTTCGCCCATCAACAGGTCTTGCATGAGCTATAGCTATTGAAACCTATCCACATCGTGCCCCACTGACTTACTAAATTCACCGAACGAGGGTGTGAGTGGTCTTTTGATACTTATGCAGTGTTGGGAAATGGGGAGGTATATGTCCCCATTGTCAACAAATCTCACACCATTCAGTCTACAACCCCATTGGAAATGGATACGATGCACCCATTGCCATATAATTCCCTAGTGTAGAACACTCTTTTATATGGTGAAATTCCATTCATCATGTGGTACACAAAACATGCTCATAGACTACCTTATATTTCACCATGTCTTGCAGCTGCATGGTAAGGTTCACAAGTTGAGATTATACTTGCACCAATCCTTCTAAGGTTTCACCACCTCCCATGGTAGCTTCTAGGTGCATTTTGATTTCCACAACCTCTGCTTGATTTTTCACCCTCTGTTGGGTAAGTGGGACTTGGATGTGTGGTGGGAGTCCAACAATAAACCATTCCATAAGCCAGACGTTTTGAATATGAAATTTTAGTTGATCCAACAAAATATTGAACCACTGGTCATAGTCAAAAACGGTTTCTCCAGGTTGCTTCTTTATCTCTTTGATATCTGTGATGCACTATGATTCTAACTTAGGATTCTCAAACTCCCTAAGCAGATCTCTCTTTATCTCTGTAAAGGACCTTTTTTGTCTCGTCGACACAATAGCCTTGTACTTCATATACCACATCAAATATTTGTCTCTGAAGATGGTCTCCAACTATGCAATATTGGATGCTTCATCCAGGATTCACTTCATGGACCAGATAGCTTCACATGTAAGCCAATGTTTCCCTGCATTGTCTCTTCTCATCCCATGAAACATAGGAAGTCTTAGAGTTGAATCTTGGTTAACAATGCTTGCTCTAGCATTCTATCCTCCTTGTTGACCACTCACCATTGGTGATGTTGATATTCATACTAATTCTCTTACTTGTAAGGTATCCCTGACTTCAACTTCTCCTTCACTCGTATTTTCTCCTTCCCTTTCTTCTAATATTTCTTCCTTATTTTTTCTCACCTCTACACTGTCTTTTCTTCTCTCTTTTTGATGAAAAATGTGCAAGGGGGGTGGTTCAAAGAGTGGGGTCCTACATATTCTTTCATCTTCTTGGGTGAGGGATCCAGAATCATTTCCTAACTCTATACATGCAATACCACTAACCATAGTTAAGGACTCTGTCCCTTCTTGGACGACCCCATCGTTGTCTTCTTCTTTTGTGGTGCCACTACTTTGCACCCTATCTTCCTTCAAGGTGACTACATCTCTCAATAGCCAAGGGGGTTTGACTTCACCTTCCTCATCCCTACTCCTACTTCTACTGGTATCTTCCCTGGATACCCAACACCTACTATTGCATCCATTTGATGGCCTATCTTCTTCTGTGCTTCTCCCTTGCACAAAACTATCCTCCACACATGCTTTTGGTGTGGTTTGTTTCCTCTTCATATGAGATTTGACTCCTTATTCACCCCTTTCTTTCTCCTTGGAACTTCTTTGTTTGACATGCCTCCTTATCTCAACTCTTCTTGTGTATATCTCAACTCTTTTTCTCCTATATTCCTCTGGATCCATTCTCCTCTCACCTCATCTCATCTTCTTTAGGATCCCTGTTGTTGGACACTTTTTCTACTTCATGTTGGGTATGTGTTAAATTATTTGCATGAGTAGTAGTGTCTGAGCATATGCGTTGGGCGCGTAGGGGGGTTAGATGGGGTGCATGGGTTCGGGGGCAATGCCCCCGATTTTTTTTGCCTCGGGAAACGTGTCACATATTTAGGTGGTTTTTTGGCACATGGTTTCTTTGTCAATGGTTTTCTATTTTCAGTTAATGAATTAGGGTTGTGGACTAATTTAGGTCATTAGATTGGGGTTTTGGATGCCACTGACTCCTATATGTATATTGTATTGTAAACAATGTAACACAATGAATTTATAGAACATGTTGGTTTTCCCAGTTTGGGTTTCTAGGGGAAAAATCTCTATGTAATGTTTGTATTTGTCATTGTATCTTTTATTTTATTTTATTGAATATTGGTTTGCAATAGATATTGTACAAGGTTAAAATCTACACTTCATCTTCTCTTTTTCCCCCTACTTTTTTTCCTCCCCCCTCTACGTGGTGAGGTTTACTCAACCATCCTATTGACCTCCATGCACATTATCCCCTTCTCTATGAAAAACATCTTTATCGACAAAAATATTTCTTCTAATAGCATATTTCTAGGACCGTCAACACATTTTATGTCAGCCTTGCTGAAGGATTTGTTGTAATTGATGACAAAATCAACAATATATCTTTCCTTCATCCGGTCAAACCATAATCAATGGCTCTAGCCCACTTTTTATCTAGAGATATTAGCCTATTCACCATAGTCTAGTCCCAAACTAGTGGCTCTTGGGTTGCCCAAGCAATGTTAACCAATGAATGCCTCTTCACCCACTCATACAACAAACAAGGAAACTTAGCAAAGAAAATCTCATGCAAATATGTGTATATGTACCTTTGTTTCTAGGGTTCAACATTGATCACTAATTTCTTGGTCTCGCATCATGTGAAATCATCCTCCTTCTTAGATAGCCAGTCTTGTATTTCCTCCCTAGAGGGTTTCCACCTAATTTCCTTCAACACTTAGTACAAAACCTCTAGGTCTCAACAAAAGAAGAATTTGTTGGGTCTTCTTTCATACTTCGGGGGTATAGACCCAAGGTTTGATAAGGGTGACTAATAACACCCCATAGGCCCTGGCATATTCAATCCCTAAGAACTGGAGAAGATATCACCTGAGACTCCATGAGAATCACGAAGACCATAAGTCTTGTGTAGGATGAGAAGGAATTATAAGGACAAGAAACCTCTAGACATTACAACCATTCATTCATCACTTGTTACAAGATTTCCATACAGAAGAAAGTAAATATATGTACAAACAAACCATAACAAAGGAAAATCTAGAAAGAAATGCATTCATAATTTATTCATTAAACTCAACATCATTCAAATACAAAATTCATAATAGAGACATGTCATGCACTCTAGTCTCTCTTCTTCTCATTCATTCCCATCTATTAATTACACAATGGACTCATGAAAAAAGTGTTACCAAATAGGACTGGAACTCTCATTATCTATTTCCAATCTCTCCACTAACCCACTACTCAACTACCCTACTAGTCCACTACTCCACTCTCTCTTGAGTGAATTGAAATCCCAATGTTTTACATGTCTGCATGAACCCCTCATATCTTTCTTGGAGCACTAAAATCCTAACTAACTTGCTAGCTCATCCATAACATTTCGCATGATCATTTGGGTTGTTACAAAACCAGTTACAAATATTCCCAAAAGATACGCTTGGATTTGGTCTACGTGCAGTCTCTTTTTGATTCCTTGCGTGCAGTGCAAAATGGGTTGGTGCACGTAGTATTCCGTGTTAGATTTCAGAGTGCACCTAGACTTGGTGCACACACACCTCAGGTATGGTCTAGTTTCTAAATAGTATACACAAAAATACATTTAGAACTATGAACATAAACACAATGAGATTCCTAACAACTTAGCACATCGTAAATTAAAACACCAATAATTAGATCATGTGCATTACACAAGAAAATGGGCTCCCATACCAGGGAAAATGGCCCCTTTCTTATACATAACCTCCTTGTTCACTGTCACTCTGCTACTGTTGTTCATTAGCATGCATATGCTAGCCCTTCTACCTATACACGTTTCTCTCTCTACTCCAAGACCACTGTTGTTTCTGAGTCGTGAATGAACAAGACTTGTCCATCCCATAAAAACAGTGCATATCCCTTCTCCTTAATCTCTGAGACTGAGAGCACAATCCTATAACCCATAACACATTTGTCACTCTCAAAACATCTCTTGAATCCATCCAGAAAACCACATTTCCAAATCCATGTACTACATGCATGGTCCCCATACCAAGCTCTATGTACGTACCTGGTTCTGACTCTATGAATCTCTCGAAAAAATCCCTTTCTCCTGTCATGTGCCAATCACACCCACTATATAAGAACCATGCAATCCTCCCAAGGTAAGCATCCCCCTTACCCAAGTCATGACCATCCAATGAAATTCTTCCCAAGTCCATCATCCAAGTCACAAAACTCTCCGTGTCTATGCACACACTCCAACTGAACCTATGTCCTCTCTATGAAACAATCCAAAGTTGTGGTTGGACACTCAGTCAACCTTCCTCTCCTAGGCTATGACCTTCTCTCCCTTGGCTTCCAGTTGCCACACAGACCTATAATATCCTCTCTCCTTGTTGACTAGGCCTCTCCTTGTTTCCCAACAAACCTCCAATAGTTAGTCGTTGCCTCTCTCTTGCCCAAAGCACTCCCCAAAAAATAAAGCTGAGGCCTACCTTTGCGGACCAAGTCCTCCTCTCCAAGGTACTTGCCAAAAATGATAATAGAACAACAGAAATAAGGCCTATCGGTCTCTCTCAATGGCTGGACTGAGGTCACCACAACCTCTCTCACATTCTAGTTGAGGTCACCAAGCAACCACACAAGAATGAATGTCTCTCTCACACCTTATGTCCTTTTATACAACTCAAAAGGGTGAGTAAAAGCCCCAAGTCACTTCAACATTAAATTAGATTTATTATGTGGGTGTGTAGCCCCAAAATAAGCCCACAAAGCTCGTCAAAAAACCCATGAGGCCCCAGCTCCATTCCAAGGGGTTTTTCATCTAAATAAAAGTGTAGTGAGGTGCCAATGAGGATTACGACATGCCTGACACCCAACGCTACTTGTGGGAATACCTCCTGAAGTTAAAAAAAAATCAAAATTCCCTTGGATGGTGCATAGATGTTGTTCCTTGTTTCCATGTTGCTCCTTCTCGGGCACACACACACTATTTGATTTTTGGTGCATGCACAACTTCTGCAAAACCTTGGGTGCCAACTAATCCAGATTATTTTTGGCACGAAATGAGAGAAGAGATATAATAAATAAATGTACAGAGATATATCAGATATTCAATAATATAACATATATTTATCAGAGATATAACCATAAACACAAAGATATAGTAATACACAATTTCTATTAATGAGCGAAATGTACAAAATTGTAGAAATACAGAGTGAAAGACTCGTTAGAATGGTGGCAGCTTATCTCTGAGAAGAATTGTAACGACTACTCACATTCATAAGAATATGGTTACAATGAGGCTCTAGAGGCCTTTTTAACATACATAAAATCCAAAACCCTAACCCTGAAAGATGAAAAGCCAACAATTTTGTGGACCTCGTTTTGGATAGTTTGGTGTATCAATTTCCCATGAGCATAACTTTGGCATACGATCTTCGTTTTGGGTGTAAAATAGCTCGTTGGAAAGGTATCGTCGAGTAGAATCATTTTCTTGGGTCAATATGAGCCTTTGGCCATAAATGAGGTGCTCGATCCCCAAAAAACTTCATTTAGGCCCTCAAAATGGCCCTGGAAGTTTAAGAACCAAAAAACTGCTAAAAATAGTAAATTGACAGAAGATTGTTTTGAGCCAGTTGGAATAGGTGGGTGGCCATTGATATCCACCTGGATCACCAACAAATACCATAAACCACTTATCCATCCAATTGTCTAAAAATGGATGATATGAGCATTGGTCCATACAAACATGTTTCTTTGTGACTAGAGGTTGTGTTCGAGTTCTTGGGTCGATAAACAATGTCATCAAATCTTGTTTCAAAATGTTGAGGTCTCTAACCTAGTTTTTATCTAGACTAGTTCTATAATAGTCAAACATTTTGGCCCTATAATGATAATTTTTTTTTAACTAGCCTTGGGCATTTCCAATAGAAGTAGCAATGGTATATAGGGATGTGGCTAGTGAAAGTTGTGAGGACTCTCTCATATTTCTTATGTCCTGTATAAGGGTTCTTAGTGACCTCAACCTTGCATTAATTTCAATGTTTATGTTTCTTGGTTCTGGGTTGGGGTTTGGTTTGTATTCATGTCGCGATGTTGGATTTGGGTTTTCTCTAGGTGCAAGATCCATGTTAATTAAGTATGCTACATTTTAATAAGGGAAAATTAATGTTTATTTTTATTTTTATAATTTAAAGAAATTTTGAAATATATAAACAAGCAAATTCATTCAAATACTTACATGGAACCAATCAATGACCACGTCAACAAAATCCAACAATACTTTGTCAAGCTCTTCTCAAATCTAGCTTCTCAATTTGCTCAATAAATCCTAAAATACATGGTGTAGTCTGTTCGTAGCAATGGACTCACCACGATCTTTTTGTCAAATTAAAACAACAAGATTGTAAGTGCATTCCTAGAGCACACATGTATCCTTAGGAATCTGCACATGTTCTTAAGAACATGAGCTGGTGCTGAGTTGAAAGCCTTTGTGGCGGTTCAGAGAACGCCTAGCTTGTGGGCTCATGAATCCGTGCACATTTTTAAGAATGTGAGTGCATTCTTGGGCACACTATTGCCACTTTTTCGACCATCATCTTCATGTGAGTGCCCTTACAAGATGTTGTATGACATGTCATCTTCATACTTCCAGTAAGCTCATGCAATTTGGACCTTTCAAGGAAATGTCATAGTATAATTACCATAAATTTTTGTTTTTACTCTATTTAAATAAAACAAACTTGTACAAAAAACCATTGGACCTGAAACATTATGGTTCATCTTATTTTGAATATCACTAATAACACTTAATCTAGAACTTGCAATCTTCAAATGTGTTAATTAAAATATAAATCATTTACAATACTTTTATAATTAATCCCAATAAATTTTGTTTTTACCCTATCTAAAAAAAACTAACTTGTAAAAGAACCATTGGACCTTAAACATTATGGTTCATCTTATTTTGAATATCACTAGTAACACTTAATCTAGAACTTGCAATCTTCAAATGTGTTAATTAAAATATAAATAATTTATAATACTTTTAAAATTAATCCTAATAATCTCAATAATGTTTTTTTTTAATATTTTTAATATAAATTAATAAATAAATAAAACATTAATTTTGAAAAATATATAAATTTAAAGATATTAATATGCAATTGTTTGCTAAATCTCTTTGAAACACATTCTATCTCATATATGTGTGACAAGAAAAAGTGCTTGTGATATAATAATATTCCAAAACAAATTGAAAAAAATATTTACATACAAAACAATTAATAACTCTTTTACGAAACATATATAGTATAGATATTAAAAATTATAATATGTTTAAAATTTCAAATTATATATATATATATATATATATATATATATATATATATATATATATATATATATATATATATATATATATGTCATATTTTTAAATAGCAATTATATATCTACAAAGATTTAAATAGAAATGGGAATATTTATATTATTTTTCTAGGATTATATAATAATATTGTAATTAATGTTACAATTTTAGATATCAATTATATAGTAAAATTGTAATTATTGTTGTAAGTTTTTCTAAGTAATTAATATGTAGCTCACAAAGTCTTAAATGATGTATTGGTTGAAATATACATTTAGTTGGATTTAAATACTTTTAGATCCAAGATGAATTTTTCAACTCATATTATTTACCATTCTTTAATACACAGGAATTGGAATCATGGTCTCGAGTGCTTCGACAGGTACAACGGTGCATAAATTCTTCCCTGGCAGGAGTACTTTGTCCATTTTGCAAATAGTGTTACTGTTAGAGATAATGCTTACAACTGTAGTAACTATGAGTTTCTAGGTTAACTATGACTGTTGTAATTGTGAGTTTCAACTATGACTGTTGTAACTATGAGTTTCTAGGTTTACTATTTTTAGCTAATCAGATCCACTTGAGTCAGTGATCTGCATGCTATATATGTAACCTCCATTT
>ML792617.1:383864-403679 GCA_009831015.1 Picea engelmannii
TATGTTTCTTTCCCATAAAGTTAGATTTACTTTATTACATAACTCCTTGATCATATGTATAGATTAGCTATTGAATATATTATTTGCTTTCACTTTGGTTGGTTTGTGTTGTTGTGATCTTGACTGCACGAGAGCGCTGGAGCAAAGCAGGAGCAATAAAGATTAAGGAAGAGATTACGAGGTACGTCTCTTATTCTCACTTCCAATTTAATTCAATAGTTAGATCTAGGGAAAGAGGCATATTCTGTCCTGTTTTGTTCTAGATCCAGGTGGATCTAGGGAGATCGGTTTGTGTCCTCACTCACGGATTTATCCAATAACAGCTTCCCTTCCCATTCATTCTCTGAGAAGTTTCCCCCCAACCTGGAAATTCCTTTCCCAGAGTTACTTCCTCTCGTATATAGTCATAAGGTGTGCTCCTATCCTTATCAGACTATCCGAGAAAGATTTTCATTGAGTTGATGCTTGAAGGACTTTGGGAGGAACCTAGGTGATTGGTTCCGAAGTAGTGCCAAAAGCAACATGAGGTTGTAACTAACTCTCTTATTTCGTTGATTAATTGAAGAGTATTCTTTCCTTCCAATCTTGTGTTCATTTGTTTCATTGCAATCTGATATCTTCATGTTTTTTCATATATTCTTTGAAGTATACCTTTGATATATGCTAATAGGAGCTATAACTACCTCGTTGCGGCAAAATCTAGGTCTCTCATTGTAGGCTTGTACCGGAAAATACCAAGATCATTTCGAGAAGAAGGAGTGGGGATTGATATCAGACGAAGGGTCTAAGGTGCACACCTTCTCTTCTCTCCTTTCGCTATCTATGTTTGTGAAAAAATAGTTATTCTTTGTTTTCATGCTTGATTATGAGGTAGATTTAATCTTCTATATCCAGTCTTTCTCTGTCGTCACATGACCCAAGGTCATGTGGGAAATATCCCAGTAACAGAATTGGCTACCATACTGGGGATTTGCTCCTAGTTTGGGTCAGTTTCTAGGATGTCTTTTTGTCTCCTCCTTTTAGTTTTTTGTGTTTTCTTGAGTTCTTGTGTAAATTTTTAGCCTCTCAGGGATCTTTCCCAGGTGTCTGGAAGCCCCCCTTTTTGGTGTGGCCTTTTATTTTTTCAAAATTGCAGATCCATCCATGTTTTTCCCCTATAGAACCCATGTACATCCACAAGTTGCAGGCTTACAACCTATGGATATCCTTGTTTTTTCGCGCACACAGTCGCAAACCTGTGTGAAAGTAAGGCTTTTTTAAAAATCTTTTGGTGGAGTTTGGACGTGGTGGTTGTTTCTTCTAGTTTGCTTGGGTAACCTGTGTGTATTTCTGGATTTTACTTTCTCAAATCTAAAAAGTTATACATAAAAAAGGAAAAAGATCTTGCTTGAGTCGGTTTGTATAAGGTTTGTTGGGTTGATTGGGATATCAGTCTTGTTTGTCTGGTTGAACATCCAGTCTCACCGAGTTTTAATGGTTTCTTGGATGAGTGCTTTCTGTCTCCATACCTACATTTCCTTGTTTCTAAGAGAAAAAAGAAAAGTTGCAATCCTGTGTTTTTCATTTCTTTTTGTTCGACAACACAGTATTCCAACAGAGGATGAACAAATTCAGTAACCACTCACATAACCAGATCAAAGATCAACACACTGATGTTTTCACGTGGTAAAACCCCTACGGGGAAACATCCATGGCCCCAGCCAACGTGACCACTTGGAGTAGTTTATTAATGCAAAAGAAAAATATTAGAGAGAGATTTAACAATAGAAAAACATCCATGGCCCCAACCAACGCGGCTAGTTTATAGAGTCTTAAAGACTCTATAATAGGCTGGATATTTCTTTCCCCAAATAATGTTGAAGAGTGACTGAGTGATCTTCGTCCGTATATGCGCATATATGGACGACGAATTCCATAAATGCGCATATACAGACGATGCATATACGGAAGTCGACCACTTCGATAATGGTGTCTTTTGTATATGCATGCTTCCATAAATGTGCATTTATGTAAGTGGTCAGCGTATATGCACATATACAGAAGCATGCATATACAGAAGATGCATTTACAGAAGGTGGCTTCCGTATATGTGCATATACGAATGACCCATATATGGACGACGGATTCCATAAATGCACACATACAGACGAAGCATATACGAAAGCTAGCCACTTCCGTAATGGTGTCTTTCGTATATGTGTGCTTCCATAAATGTGCATTTATGGATGCAGTCAACGTATATGAGCATATACAAAAGCGTGCATATACGGAGGTCGGCTTCCATAAATGTGCATTTACGGATGACAACTTATGTATATGCACATATATATGGAAGCATGCATATACAAAAGACACATTTATGGAAGGTGGTTTCCGTATATGCGTGCTTCTGTATATGCACATATACGGATGATAGATTTGATAAATGCGCATATACAGACGATGCATATATGGAAGCCAACCACTTCCATAATGGTGTCTTCCGTATATGCATGCTTCCATAAATGTGAATTTATGAAAGTGGTCAGCGTATATGGACATATACAGAAGCATGCATATATGAAAGATGCATTTACGGAAGGTGGCTTCCATATATGCACACGTCTGTATATGCGCATATACAAACTACCCATATATGAAGGACAGATTCCATAAATGCGCACATACAGACGACACATATACAAAATCTAGCCACTTCCATAATGATATCTTCTGTATATGCGTGCTTCCATAAATGTGCATTTATGGAAGTGGTCAGCGTATATGCGCATATACAGACGATGCATATATGGAAGCTGACCACT
The DNA here is from genome assembly GCA_009831015.1 of Picea engelmannii. NCBI lineage: Eukaryota > Viridiplantae > Streptophyta > Pinopsida > Pinales > Pinaceae > Picea > Picea engelmannii. Next base: position 386,669 of record ML792617.1, read on the forward strand.
TCCATTGTTTATTTACTCTACAAATATTGGATGATAATGCTACATTCATATAACACTTGCATTATATGGTTAAAAAGGATTAGATTGCTCTATTACTGATTCACCCCCCTCTCAGTAATCCACCAATAACAACACTAAAACAAAAAAAAACACTCATAAAAGTCGGTTAGTCATTTCTTTAACTAATTCCAAAGAAGATTTCAACAATGATAATGATAATGTTAAGAAATTAGGTGAAGTCGAAATCACAAAGAGGGTTGAAACTAAGAGTATAAAGGGGTTGATTGTGCAACAAAATCAGATGAGGGTTATCCACCACAGACTGTTTACATGGAGGAAGATGAGTACACACCAATAGAGGCAACATAGGATAGTTTGTATAAAATAATTAAAGTTGAGGGGAAATATATGAATGCCAAGAAAACATAGGGGTTGACATCAATGGAAACCTTTAACATTGAAGCCACGAAGGAGGTTTTTACAAAAGAACCTCTCCATACTTCAAAAGTCAATGCAATTAGAGGAAACAAATATATAATTTATCAACAAAAAATGGGAAAAGCACAGAGGAAGAAAAGGAGAGGTAAGAGCCCTATTTTTCCCTCTTTCAAAACATTGGGTATTTAAAAATTCCAAGAGAAAACATGAAGTTAAAATGGAAAATAGGAGGTTGAAGAAGAAGGTAGATAATTTTAAAAAGGAGAGAGAACATAGAATGGACACTTTATTATAGACCATAGAAACTGAAGAAAAACCATTGAAAAATATTAATGAGGAGGATATGGCAAATTTTGAGAAATTCATAAACACCATTCTTGATGACATTCTAATCAACACTTATGCCTTTCTCCAACTTAAACCTAACTTATCTGGATGGAGAAACCAAGATGCGTTGTTTTATTTGGGGGTCAATATTAGAGAAAACCATAAGCAGGTTATTAATAAACTCAAGAATAAATGGTTTTCTCTCTATATAACTCAGGAGAATAGATGGAAAATGAAGATTAACATGTACATGAATATGCTTCAAGAGATGGAGAAAAAGATTCAAGACACTTGTTTTTAGGGGTTAGAGGAACTGCTATATAGAGATCCTTGTTGAATCCGTCCTATCTACTTGCACAATAGATGGAGAAAGTTTAGGATTAAATAGTTAGCAAATGGAAGAGTTCATAAGATTGTAACTCCTAAGGATTTCATAACAACTTTTCTTCAGGTGGAATATCATGATAAAAACTTACTTTGTGAATTATACTTGTTTAACTTTGTGATATCAAACCATACACATTGGAATCCCAACCCCTTTGTGGGGGATGTCCAACTAAGGGCTTTCACTTCTTTCATTTATGGTTTGGTATGATGGAGAGCTGAAAATGATTCTTACACAAAGGAAGAATTCAATTCCATGTTAATAGTAAGGGAGGAATACCCCATGCATGGTGTAATCATTGAAGATTATAGAGACTTGCTTCAAGATCCAGAGGACCTCTCAAAGAGTCAGGGTGCATAGAAAATATGCCATCACCAATCATCGAGAAATTGCACAGGCTCATTCACTGCAAGATCTGTTGGCTTTTCATGATATTTGGCACACACTTCCAAATCCTCTAAGGAATAGAAGCCCTATTGGTTACCCACATTTTGAGCTTTCTCTATCTGGAGTTGCTCTATACATCAATTCCGTGAAGAGGAATGGTAACCAATGGTTGGGGGTTAGATTTAATTTTCCATTAATATGGTGTCCAACCCAACAATATAGGGAAAATTTTCAATGGAATAACATGGAAGAAATAACTCTCTGGAGGTTGGCTGACAGGAATTTGGGTTTTTACCCTGTGATAGCTTTCGAAAATGCATCTTATAACTAGAAAACAATACACCTTGGGATTCCTGAGGATGAACATGAGCTTGTATGAGGCCATGCAAAGGATTAGGAAGGGGGGAATGTTAGGAACAATAATTGATACCCCTTTTACTTCATTTTAATAAGTTTTTGAGTCTATAAAATACAAATTAATCCTCATATATGCCATTTCTTGCCCATCCTTGTTATATCCCAAAATTCCACACCTATGTGTTTGTGTTATGGCCTACCCGCCCCTTTGGCTTGAAAAATTAAAATCCCACCTTGCCTCATCTAAGTCATATAAAAAAAATGACTTTTGAACATATCTGTGGGTTTCCTTTGAGTAACACACGAACATTCGTTCCTTTATAGTGTGCAACTCGCAGATGCCCTAAAAAATATTGAAAAATAAAATAATTCCAAGATTTCAGGAATCTTTTTCTGTTGGGCTCATTTCCCAACATCCCCAAGCCCATACAAAATGGATTTCAACCTCCCCACCCCCTTTGGGAGAGTATAAAATCACCTTTGGGGGAAATGATGAGGACAAGTCTGATGGTGCAAGGTTATGTTGAGAAAAATGTCCAGCCTTCCCTTCCCATTCATTCTCTGAGAAGTTTTCCCCCAACCTAGAAATTCCTTTTCCAGAGTTACTTCCTCTCGTATATAGTCATAAGGTGTGCTCCTATCCTCATCGGACTATCCAAGAAATATTTTCATTGAGTTGATGCTTGAAGGACTTGAGGAGGAACCCAGGTGATTAGTTCCAAAGCAGTGCTAGAAGCAACATGAGGTTGTAACTAACTCTCTTATTTCGTTGATTAATTGAAGAGTTTTCTTTCCTTCCAATCTTGTGTTCATGTTTGTTCATATATTCTTTGAAGTATACCTTTGATATATGCTAATAGGACCTATAACTACCTCGTTGCAACAAAATCTAGGTCTCTCATTGTAGGCTTGTACCGAAAAATACCAAGATCCTTTCGAGAAGCAAGAGGAGGGATTGATATCATAAGAAGGGTCTAAGGTGCACACCTTTTCTTCTATCTTTTCCCTATCTCTACTTGTGAAAAAGTGGTTATTATTTTTTGGAATGTTTGATTATGAGGGTAGATTTAATCTTCTATATCCAGTCTTTCTCTATCGTGACATGACCCAAGGTCACAGGGGAAATATCCCAGTAACAGAATTGGTGACCATACTGGGGATTTGCTCCTAGTTTGGGTCAGTTTCTAGGATGTCTTTTTTGTCTCCTCCTTTTAGTTTTCTATGTTTTCTTGAGTTCTTGTGTAAATTTTTAGTCTCTCAGGGATATTTCCGAGGTGTCTGGAAGCCCCCCTTTCTGGTGTGGCCTTATATTTTTGCAAAATTTCAGATCCATCCATGTTTTTCCCCTATAGAACCCATGTACATCCACGTGTTGCAGGCTTATAACCTACAAATATCCTTCTTTTTTTGTGCAGACAGTCGCAAACCTGTGTGAAAGTAAGGTTTTTTTTTAAATCTTTTGGTGGATTTTGGATGTGGTGGTTGTTTCTTTCAGTTTGCTTGGGTATCTTGTGTGTCTTTCTGGATTTTACTTTCTCAAATATAAAAAGTTATACAGAAAAAAGGAAAATGATCTTGCTTGAGTCAGTTTGTATAAGGTTTGTTGGGTTGATTGGGATATCAGCTTTGTTTGTCTGGTTGAACATCCAGTCTCACTGAGTTTTAATGGTTTCTTGGCTGAGTGTTTTCTATCTCCATACGTACATTTCCTTGTTTCTAAAAGAAAAAAGAAAAGTTGCAATCCTGTGTTTTTCATTTCTTTTTGTTCGACAACACCAGTATTCCAAGAGAGGATGAACACCTTCAGTAACCACTCACATAACGAGATCAAAGATCATCACACCGATGTTTTCATGTGGTAAAACCCCTATGAGGAAACATCCACGGCCCCATCCAATGTGGCCACTTGGAGCAGTTTATTAATGCAAAAGAAAATGATTACAGAGAGATTTTACAATAGAGTTTCTCACAATCGATCATCAGCAAATGACCCTCCATGCTCTTTAAATAGAGATCATAGCCAATCGAGTGTTAAGCCACAGATCAATGGTCATTAATATCGAGGAGAGTATGAACCATCAGATCACTCTATGTCAGGAACATATCGTGACCGTCGAATTTCCTAACTACAAATGCATACTAATTCATACTAAATAAACACACTAAGAAACACACTTTTACCTAACGACACATTAGACCAAGTAGTTCTTAACTAACTCCTAAGTGTCTAAATATCCTAACATCCCCCCTTAAGAACAACTTGGGATAGGATTGAAGGATTTACAATGTTGACACAATAGGAGAAGGAAGGAGGCATTAGAGCCTATCCCACCTTAATGAAAACTTCTTGAACTCCTAACATAGATCCAAGTTCGGAAAACTTCGCTTCTATAAGAGACTTTGTGAAAATGTCTGCAACTTGATCTTCTGTAGGGAAAAAGAGCACTTCAATAACTTGATCATGAATGAGCTTTCTGATGAAGTGCATGTGTAGCTCAATGTGCTTGCTACGTTGATGTTGAACTGGGTCTTTGGCGAGCTTGATGGCACTCTGATTGTCACACCAAAGGCTGGTTAGATGTTGCTGCTCGAATCCAAATTCTGAAAGGATCTGTCGAAGCCACAAGGCTTCCTGACTTGCATTTACCGCTGCTCGGTACTCTACTTCTGCTAAAGAAAGTGCAATAGTCTATTGTTTCTTACAGGCCCAAGTGACAGGTCCTGAACCAAGGTTGAAAACATAACCTGCAGTAGACTTTCGATCATCAGGGTCGCCAACCCAATCTAAATCAGTGAAACCAACCAATAAAGGAGTTCCCCCTGAACTGTAATGTATCTCGAACTGAAATGTACCACAGACATAGCGAAGTATCATTTTAGTTGCTTTCCAATTACTTTCATGGGGTGTTTACATATACCGGCCAACAAGACCAACAACAAAGGAAACATTTGGATGGGTATGAGTCAAGTATAAGAGGCTACCAAATAACTGACGGTATAGGGTGGCATCAACTTTAGGAGTAGTACAGGTGGCAGTAAGATTGACTCCAGACTGAAAGGGAGAAGGGGCTGATTTACAATCATCCATGTGAAAGCGACGAAGAAGGTCACAAGCATACTTAGACTGGGAAAGAAAAATTCCTTCATTGGTTTGCAAAACTTGGAGGCCAAGGAAATAGTGCAAAAACTACAGGATACCATAGGTATTTCCAACTACTATCCCACCTAAACATTATCGCAAGGTAGTATATCATACTAGAAAATTTAGCTTCTTCACAATCTGTCCAAAAGGTGAAAAGAAGGAAACTGCAACCACTGAAGTCTCAGTCCAAGAACCTTATATATAGTAGAAGCAGGTCAAAAAGATTGAAGAAAAGAGAAAATAATCCTTTTGTAAACAATCATCTCATTAGGTTTTCAACAACCTCCCACAAACCAAAGAGCACAACTTCTCTAGCAAGGCAAGCAACTCACCAAGGTTCATATTCAACAAGCGCTTTCCCCTCTCCCCTAGGAACTCAACACAATTGAGAACATTGCTTCCTAAGGAGGGAGGACTGATCTAGGTGGATATTGAAGGCCACCCACCTATTCCAATTGGCTCAAAACATTTTTTTGGCAACTTACTATTTTTAGCAGTTTTTCGGTTCCTAAACTTTCAGGGCCATTTTGAGGGCCTAAACGACGATTTTTCATGATTGGGCACCTTAATGGTATTTAAAGGCTTAGATTGATCCCCCTAATTGAATCTCCTCATCGATACCTTTCCAATGACCTATCTTGCGTCCAAAACAAAGATTGTATGCCAAAGTTACACCCCCAGGAAGTTGATACACCAAACTACCCAAAATGGGGTCCACAAAAGTGTTGGCTTTTCATCTTTTAGGGTTAGGGTTTTGGATTTTCTTTATCTTAAAATTCCTTTTGAGCCTCATTATAATTATCATCTTCTTGCGAATGTGGGTAGCCATCACATCTCTTCTCAGAGATAAGATGCCACCATTTTAGCGAGTCTTTCACTCTGTATTTCTACAATTTTGTACATTTCACTCATTAATATAAATTGTGTATTACTGTATATTTGTGCCTCTTGTTATATATCCGATATATCTCTGTTATGTTATTATCTCTCTTACAATATATTTGTATATTTCTGTGTTATATCTCTTCTCTCATTTCATGCCGAAAATAATCCGGATCAATGGTATTAGAGCAGACTGCTCTTGATCTTTTTTTAGTGCATGTCCCTGATGAGGTCCAAGTATAACAAGTTGGGTCTCAAACTTGTCTCTCTTGAGGACAATCGCTCTCGCACACCTAAGAAAACCTCCATGGTAGAAGAAAAGAAAATTGATAGAGCATAATATTTTATCAATCTGTTTCTTGAGCAAGCTCTCATGCGACAGAGGGATGAAATGATGGAGAATTTTTCCCACATCCTTCAATGCCTGCTGATAATAGTAGGCATGTATTCATCAAGTGGCCACTCTTGAAGAACCTCTCCTTTCCAGGTATATGTCAATTTTGGTATTCCCGTATTTGAAGGTCAGATAGATGCAGATGCCCTAGAAAAATGGTTAAATCTGCTATAAGGTTATTTCTTTGTTCACAATTTTTTCGACAGGGAAAATATCACCTTCACACTCCTTAAGTCTTTCCCCCATGTCAAACATTGGTGGGAAACTTAGTGGGAGAAAAGTTCCACATAGAAGTCTGGAATATATGGGGCCAAGCCCACTTGGTATTTTTTTTGGATGTGGTCAAAGAACATTATTACCCTGTTGGCAACTATGACTACCAATGCATGTCAAGATGGACCACACTATGACAAGAGAAGGGCCAAGCAGTGCCAAAGTTCACAAATAATTTCTATACCTTGCGCACCAAGTTGGGTATTAAAGACTCCGAGTGACATCTGGTTTTGAAATGTCACAGGGCTCTGCATAGCTACAAACAAAACAAAATGAAGTTCATGTACATCTCATCGCTGGGAGATGCCTATCGATATGCTGTAAAAATCGAGCAAAAAATTAGTCATTAGAGAAAACGGGAGTTCGGGTATACAAATCTGCAACAACCAAAGTATGATAAAGACAACCTTAACAAACAACCTCCCGAAAACTCGTCCAACCCACAGGAAAAGAAGGGTCATGGGAAGATGAATAAGGACACTGGAAAGTGGTGTGATTTCCACAAAATCCCCTGGCACAACACTGATGAATGTCGCTCAAAAAAATCATTGGTGGCCGAGATCAAAGAAAAGGAGCCAAACCCCTCTTCAAAATCTGATACAAAAAATAATGGGAGAAGATAGATCATCGACATAGACCCCAATGCTATTGTTTTGACCGCAACAATTCAATCAGAAGAACCAACAGATCTTGAATAGGGGGAGCACATCTTTCATTCATAGATGTGGGTGAAGGGGACCCCGTTGGATTTCATTGTTGATAACAGAAGCTAGAAGAACCTCATCTCAGCAGAGGTTGTCGAATAGTTGGGATTATCTACAACAACACACCCACATCCATACAACATCAGGTGGCTTTTCCAGGAATGAGATCTCCGTGTTAGCCAACACTGCCGATTGTCATACGACATCCGACCCTTCAAGGATGAGGTATTATGTGATGTTTCCCTGTTGTATGTCTGTGATGTTCTTTTGGTCCAGTCATATATGTGGAAGCACCATTCTATTTATGAGTCTCAACCTCGTAATGTCATTATTACTCTGGGGGGTCATCTCTACAGGATACTAGAGGTAGTTTCAACTATTGTCCCACCTAAACAGTGTTGCAAGGTAGTATCTCATACTACAAAATTCAACTTCACAATCTGTTCAAAAGGTGAACATAAGGACACTGCAACCACTGCGGTCTCAGTACAAGCACCTTCTATCCAACATAAGTAGGTCGACAAGATTGAAGCAAAGAACAAATATTCCTTCTACAAACAATAATCTCATCAAGTTCTCTAGAACCTCCCACAAACCAAGCAACACAACTTCTCCAGCAAGGCAAGCAACTCACAAAGGTTCATATTCAACAAGCGCTTTCTCCTTTCCCTTGAGAAATCAACACAATGGAGACAATTGCTTCCTAAGGAGGGAGGATTGATCTAGGTGGATATCGATGGCCACCCACCTATTCCAGTTGGCTTAAAATAGTTTGTTGGCAACTTACTATGTTTAGCAGTTTTTCGGTTCCTAAACTTTCGGGGCCATTTTGAGGGCCTAAACGATATTTTTTCATGATCAGGAACCTCAATCATAGTCAAAGGCTTTCATTTATCCCCCAAAATGAATCTCCTTATCGATACCTTTCCGATGACCTAACGTGCACCCCAAACTAAGATCGTATGCCAAAGTTATGCTCCCGGGAAGTCGATACACCAAACTACCCAAAACGGGGTCCATAAAACTGTTGGATTTTCATCTTCCAGGGTTAGGGTTTTGGATTTTCTTTATGTTAGAAAGGAATTTGGAGCTTCATCATAATGATCATCTTCTTGTGAATGTTAGTAGCTGTCACATCTCTTCTCAGAGATAAGCTGCCACCATTCTAGCGAGTCTTTCACTCTGTATTTGTACAGTTTTGTACATTTTGCTCATTAACAGAAATTGTGTATTATTTTATATCTGTGACTCTTGTTATATATCTGATATATCTCTATTATATTATTGGCTCTCTTGCAATATCTGTGTATATTTCTGTGTTATATCTCTGCTCTCATTTCGTGCCGAAAATAATCCGGATTAGTGTCTTGAGCTTCTCTACCTCTTCCTCGGGTGTGGGTTTAAGGTGCTTGGGCCATTCTTCAACACCTCACTGAACATCATCTTCTGTGATAAAAAATGGGAGCATTGCAACTAATTTCTCTAGGTCTATAAGTGGGTAAATAAAGACATTATGAAAACTACATTCAAACTGGAGGTATTCCTCATACCTGTCCATGATATTGTTCAATATACACAATGTTGAATCGGTTTCTTGGATGAGTTGGGTGTACCACTTTTGGAAGGATTTTTGGTTCACGACCTGCACTTGTTGGTCCTTGGTGGATTATAGCATGAGGAATTTGGGTGCAACAAAGGGTGATGTGGTGATTGTGTCATTCTCGTGGCCCAGAGGGGGCTTCCACAAGATCATGGCAATCAACAATATGATCCAACTGTAGTGAAATTATTTACCCAAGTCACAGGGCTCCAAGAAATCCTCAACAAATTTATTTAATAAGTATCCTTCCCAAGCCATTTAGACTCCTGTGATGCATCTTTCTGCAACAACGATGACACCAATTGGATATTCTTCCTTGTGGCATTTGCATAGTAATTTATAGACAAGTAGTTGTGTATTAAATTTGACTCTCTTGTCATATATTTCCACAATTACTAACCCTCGATACCCCTTGCATATAGCATACTTAGTATAAATCTCCTCGTGGGGTGCATCCTTACCTATTATCTCTTAGGCTGGGTTATCACCCTCCATTGGAAGGCCTGAAACTCAGTGCATGGTATTCTCATCAACTAGGTATTTCTTTTTAAGCCAAAGGAACCTACCATGCAACTGAGTGAGTAGAAAACAAATGAAAAACCTCATAGGTAGGCCCCGACCAAAGTGTGGGAAATCCACTAGGGTTATTATATTGGATTGTCGAAGGGGCTTGGCCAATTTCTGGCTGACCATCTTCTGTCTCCCATCTTCCCCTATATTATCTGTGCATACTAGTCGAAATGCAACCTAGGGAATTGTGATTGTTCCTAGACATTGTAATAGGTGTACCATATAAGGGGAACCTTTCCAAGCTGAGGTGGGTATTACTGGTTTGGGCACCTTTTGTTCCTTGGTCACCTTAGATTTTTTTTATGCATGAGGCTTACTGGGGGGTACCATTATCCTACACAACTGGTTAGCACCTTTGTATTATTGCACTATCTCTTGTTGGCCAGGAGCTCTGTGTTGGGACGACTATGGTTTTCGAGTATGAAAATCAATTTCCCCAAACTGTTGGTGCTCCCTTGCTTGAGTATTCTCCACACAACTCTACACTATGTTCTGGTCTTTCTGGGTGGAAGTATTCAAGTGAAATATGGTTAGGGGACAATAAATACACCAAGGGTAACTTTCTCTCGAAGATATTGGCTGTTGATCTGTCATAATGGTCTTTCATTAGTGGCCTACACGGTCACAACTTTTATGCGTCATAAAGATGTAATTAGCATAACTATTTTCCTTTCCCTAGGTTGTTGTCATTTTTCCTATGTATAACTAACCACTTTGTTGTCATCGTATCCTCCTACATCTTGTTATTCAACTGTTATATCCAACCCATTTTATTATTCTTTTGATTCCATTATGGCATTTAACCCCTAGTATTTCCCAAATGTGAAAATTTTTTTTTGGGTATGACCTGTCATGTCCCACCTTATTATGTTGATATGTTTATGCCACCTATTTATTAATTTGATAATAACTATTCTTCCTAGGCCCTAATTCCTATTCTACTTGGGTGCAACCTTTTTTTCCTGTGTGCCCTTTCTCTACTCTAGGTATGTCATCCCATCTCATTCGACCCCGATGGGCCGTGATGCTTCTTCAATTGAATCCTAGCTCACAATCCTTTCCATGGTAGGTCGTCAATTCTTATTGGTGGTATCACGCCATTCTGACAAGTAAGCAACCTTTGGACTAGTTCTAACTTTGGTTGTTTCCTTCCATCTGGGGTTTCAAATCTCACCATGGGCACCCACTGTGCAGGGGGAACCTTTGGCATGATGTGTTTAGAATTCTGTGAATCCATAGTTTTCTATAACATTTCTTAGCTATCTAATTCCTTTAACATGAACATATATATTCTCGGGGATCCATAATTTGTCGAAATATTTCATTGATCAACTCTACCACCTATTCCCACTCTCTTAGAGTCTCGTAATGCGCTTCCCACCACTGCCCAGGTATCCCTTCCAACACTATGTCCAAGACTTGTATTTTTTGGGTCATTGGAACTTGCTGCATTTTTGTGAGGAACATAGTGATCGATCCTTTCCCATCAAGCCAGGGTAAGGAGTAGAATTCTAATCCAATCTTGCATGTCGTTTGAGTGATTCATGCACACCTCCTAGTTGATAATTCATACATCTCGTTTTTCCATCTATCCATCACATCCTGTGAATATGTATCTGAGGATTGTACCTTTCTCCAGCTAAGCTCTCCATCGAATATTGGGTTTGCATAATCCTCCCTGTGATCAATGATGTTATATATATTTTCTATGATCAAACTTTGTGCATCATCATTCACATGATTTTTGTATATGTTGCCTTCATTTGGGTCTAGTGGCACAACTACATGCAAATTCTTTGTCTCAGAGGTCATTTATTGTTGCTTTAGGTTGAATACTGCATTGTTATTAGATGCCCAGACAATTCCAAGTAGATCAAGGTAGGGGTTTGATTCATCCATGATCTCGATCACCTCGAAGTCTTTCTTCATCTTTACCCCATCAATATTTACTTCTACTTGTTCCAACCTCCCAATGATAAATATTCTGTATTGTTTTGTAAGTCTGAGTTGAATAAGGGACCACAAAATTTTTGGCTTACCCATTAACTCCCAATATTTCTTCGGTAAAATGTTCACATAGGACCCCAAGTACAACATGCCACTATACATCTCATAGCTTATAAGCTTTGCTTTCATCTTGAATTCTCTTCCTGTGTGCTTTTTTCTACTCACTTGGTGCACATCCCATTCAAGTAACAAGGCATAAATAAATACAATGGTTTCCTCTTACCTCATACATCTTGTCAACATATGGGTTAATTTCTTTTCATCTTGAGGACCACTTAACATAATAAGGAAATAACGCAAGAAGTCAATTTTTTTTTGACTCAACTTCATGGTAAGTGTTGCGTTGTGTTTCCTCTTGCACCTTGCATGATAACTCTTCATGCACAAGTTCTTCCTCCATTTCCCTTTGTTCCACTTGTTGGATTTCTTCACACTTGCGAACCTCTTACAACGACCTCTATGTCACACATTGTATCTCATCGCACACCAAATGTTCTCTAATGATATTTGTGTCGCACTGTAATTATTCTCATGCATGGGATTCCTCCAATGATCTTTGTGTCATGTGTTGTAACTACTCACACATGTGTGCTTCCTCTAGTGACTTATGTGTAATACTATGTAGTTCATCATGTGATCTTTCCTCCTTCAGATCCCTTTGTGTGTTTTGTAATAAATGTTTTTGCTGCATGGTGTCGAAATTGGGAGGTGGTTGTGAATATTTTCATAATTTACCTCCATATTCTGATCTAAACTCTCCTTTATCCACATATATGCCCATCCATATGCCTCCTCAGGTCACTACCCATACATCACCTTCTTCTTTTGGCTTCCATCTGTCATGTGACTCTGTAATCACCATGTTGTAGTGCCCCTTATTTTCTTTCCATTTTTCTAGCAAGTATGGGAAATCCTCCATGACATGATCTGTACTATAGCACTATCCACAAAGCGTGTGTGTTTTGGTACTGAATTATGATATGAGGCCTACTTATCCATAGTTAAAGCATGTGGATGGCCTTCCTCTGCTACCAAAACATCCTCTTCCTCTTCCATAACCTTTGTATTTTCCTCCTTGGTAGCCTTTTCTGTTAGGGCCCTCGCAATTGCCACCATTTGTTTCCTCCTAGATGCAAAAGGAATCAACCGTGTGGTCCTACAAGAGCTATAGATACTAAAACCTATTCACATCATGCCCCACCGACTTACTAAATTCACCGAACGAGGGTGTGAGTGGTCTTTTGATACTTCTGCGGTGTTGGGAAATGGGGAAGTATATGTCCCCATTGTCAAAAAATCTCACACCATTCAGTCTACAGCCCCGCTGGAAATGGATACGACGCACCCATCGCCATATAATTCCCTAGCGTAGAACACACTTTTCTATGGCGAACTTCTATTCATCACGTGGTACACAAAACGTGCTCACACACTACCTTACCTTTCACCATGTCTTGTAGCTACATGGTAAGGTTCACGAGTTGAGATTATATTTACGCCAGTCCTGTTGAGGTTTCACCACCTCCCATGGTAGCTTCTAGGTGTATTTTTATTTCCACAACCTCTACTTGATTTTTCACCCCTTGTTGGGTAAGTGGGACTTGGATGTGTGGTGGGAGTCCAACAATAAACCATTCCCTAACTGATCCAACAAAATCTTGTAGCACTGGTCATAGTCCCAAACGGTTTCTCCAGGTTGCTTCGTTATCTCTATGATATCGATGATGCACTTTGATTCTATCTTAGGCTTCTCAAACTCCCTAAGAAGATCTATCTTTATCTATGTAAATGACCTTTCTTGTCTCGTCGACACAATATCCTTGTACTTCATATACCACATCAGAGCTTTGTCTCTGAAGGTGGTATCCAACTACGCAATCTTGGATGCTTCATCCAGGATTCACTTCATGGACCAAATAGCTTCACATGTAAACCAATTTTTCCCTGCATTGTCTCTTCCCATCCCATGAAACTCAATAAGTCTTAGAGTTGAATCTTGGTTCACGATGCTTGCTCTAGAATTTTGTCCTCCTCGCTGACCACTCACCATTGGTGATGATGATATTCATACTAATTCTCTTCTTTGTAAGGTATCCCTGACTTCAAATTCCCCTTCACTCATATATTCTCCTTACCTTTCTTCTAATATTTCTTCCTCATTTTTTCTCACCTCTACTCTGTCTTTGGTTCTCCCTTTTCGATGAAAAATGCACAAGGGGAGTGGTTCAAAGAGTGGGGTCCTCCAGATTCTTTAATCTTCCTGGGTGAGGGATCCAAAATAGTTTCCTAACTCTATACATGCAATACCACTAACCACAGTTAAGGACTATATCCCTTCCTGAAGGGCCCCATCATTGTCTTCTTCTTTTTTGGTGCCTCTACTTTGCACGCTATCTTCCTTCAAGGTGACTACATCTCACAATATCCAAGGGGGTTTGACTTTGTCTTCCTCATCCCTACTCCTACTTCTACTGGTATCTTCCCTGGATACCCAACTCCTACTACTACATCCCTTTGATGGCCTATCTTCTTCTGTGCTTCTCCCTTGCACAAAACTATTCCCCACACACCCTTTTGGTGTGGTATGTTTCCTCTTCGTATGAGATTTAACTCCTTATTCACCCCTTTCTTTCTCCTTATCACTTCTTTGTTCGACATGCCTCCTTAGATCAACTCTTCTTGTGTATCTCTCAACTCTTTTTCTCCTATGTTCCTCTGGATCCATTCTCCTCTCACCTCATCTCATCTTCTTCAAGATCCCTATTGTCGGACACTTTTTCTCCTTCATATTCTCTTTTCCCCCCTACTTTCTGTCCTCCCCCCTCTACACGGTGAGGTTTACTCGACCATCCTATCGACCTCCATGCACATTATCCCATTCTCTATGAAAAACATCTTTTTCGACAACAAGATTTCTTCTAATAGTCTCTTTCTAGGACCGACAACACATTTTCTCTCAGCCTTTCTAAAGGACTTGTTGTACTAAAGGACAAACTCAAAAATATATCTTTCCTTAATCCAGTCAAATCATAACTCGATGGCTCTATCCCACTTATTATCCAGAGATCTTAGGCTATTCACCATAATATAGTCTGAAACTAGTGTCTCTTGGGTTGTCCAAGGAGCGTTAACGAATGAATGCCTCTTCACCCACTCATACAACAAAAAAGGAAACTTAACAAAGAAAATCTCATGCAAATATGTGTATATGTACCTTTTTTCTAGGGTTCAACGTTGATCACTGATTTCTTGGTCTCTCATCATGTGAACTCGTCCTCCTTCTCAGATAACCAGTCTTGTATTTCCTCCCTAGAGGGTTTCCACCTAATTTCCTTCAACACTTAGTACAAAACCTCTAGGTCTCGACAAAAGAAGCATTTGTTGGGTCTTCTTTCATACTTTGGGGGTATAGACCTAAGGTTTGATAAGGGTGACCAACAACACCCCATAGGCCCTAGCATATTCAATCCGTAAGAACTGGAGAAGATATCACCTGAGACTCCATGAGAATCACGGAGACCATAAGTCTTGTGTAGGATGAGAAGGAATTATAAGGAAAAGAAACCTCTAGACATTACAACCATTCATTCATTCATTCATCACTTGTTACAAGATTTCAATAAGGAATAAAGTAAAGATATGTACAAAAAAACCATAACAAAGGAAAATCTAGAAAGAAATGCATTCATAATTTATTCATTAAACTCAACATCATTCAAATACAAAATTCATAATAGAGACATGTCATGCACTCTAGTCTCTCTTCTTCTCATTCATTCCCATCTACTAATTACACAATGGACTCATGAAAAAAGTGTTACCAAATAGGACTGGAACTCTCATTATCTATTTCCAATCTCTCCACTAACCCACTACTTGACTACCCTACTGCTCCACTACTCCTCTCTCTCTTGAGTGAATCAAAATCCCAACCCTTTACATGTCTGCATACATCCCTCATATATTTCCTGGAGCATGGAAATCCTAACGAACTTGATAGCTCATCCATAACCTTTCCCATGATCATTTGGGTTGTTACAAAATCAATTACAACAATTCCCAAAGGATACACTCAGATTTTGAAATATCCCTGATCCGGTTGATCAAGATATTTTCCACTGTTCTACTGCTCTGGCGTGCAGATCTGATACACTGGGGGTTTCTGGATGCGTTTTAGCTAGGTGATTGAGATGTTCTTCGGTTATAGTGTTTGCATGTTGGTTATTATGGTTGCATGTCGTTTATTACAAGTGCATGTTGCATAATGGAGGTTTAACAATCATAAAATGACACATGCAATAGTATAGAATGTCAACTACTCAATATCATGAATAATAATAGTGCATGCATGGGAATACAAATCGCCTACTAAAATATAGAGACTAGACGTCAGTCAGATCTCATGGATCTGTACTGGAATACAATCAAATAACAAAAGAAATACCTGTGACCACAAGAAGACAGTAGATCTGCTACATGCACGGATAGATAGGCAAAAATGAGCGATCCCGGAGAAGTACGGTAACTGCTACCAGCTGGAAAACTCGATCTAAAGAATCCACCATGAGAATGAAATTGAAACTGCTCCAATCAATGCACCCTGGCCTCTACATTGGAAATAATGTCTGACGGAACTCAGATCGGACCTCTACGGCACTAGATCTGGACCCCTGGGGGGTTTGCACCCCTCCTTGGGAACTGAATGCGCCCCAAAGGATTCCACTATCGGAATCTGCTGCTATATAGATCAAAACGATCGTCTCGTCCAATGATGAAATGGGTCGGAAGGGTTTGGCCGGATCTGATAGGAAACCCCTGCATGCAATTCCAAACGTCTCTCCGGGATGACTGCGCCCAAAATGGCTGTATGGGTCGATCTGCAAGATTCCACCATAAAAATATGATGATGAATGGATCAATGGAAGCGCCCTGGCTGGATCTCTACTAGGTCAGAATGAATCTGCAATCCTGACCATGGTCTACTGCAGATCTCTGAATCTCCAAAATGACTTGCGCCCTCCTTGGCTGAGTTGCGCCCTCCACAATAATCTCTCCTGAAAAGAATGGTGAAATACCTGGATGGTATCTCCGATGGGCTAGGGTGTGTCTCTCAACACTGAAACCGATCAATGGTGGTGGTTTCCTCCAGAAATCCACAAAACAGTAAGGTCAGCTCTCCTCCTCCTCTCAGAAGTCTCAACATCAAATCATAACAATGCATAATAAATTAGGTTGCTTTACCCTTCCTTTATAGCTTCTTGAAACCCTAATTCGTTGTTGACCTTTTCCCTCCAAGTGACTTTTACTTTATTTTATTATTCCTTGATTATATCACTTAATTAATTAATTAATTAATCATTTTGCCTGTAAAAAGTGATTTATCCATCCTGATGGATTCTCCGGCCACTGAATGTCACTTCTCATCATCTTATCCTGTAATACTCTTCCTCTCGATTCCGATGAGCTATTACACTAAGATGTTTCTCCAAGTAATATGCCCATTATGACCTTCTTAGTGAATTTAATTAAGATATGACCCATAATA
>ML792617.1:407877-419764 GCA_009831015.1 Picea engelmannii
GATGTTTCTCCAAGTAATATGCCCATTATGACCTTCTTAGTGAATTTAATTAAGATATGACCCATAATAACTCAAAATTACAGAAATCGTCGGAATGCAACGAAACCAAAGCCCAGCTGTGCGGAATGGATCCTGATGATGAATGATACAAGTTGGGCCCAAATAAACCCCTCAATATCTCCCAAACTCTCTATCACCCCTCTCTGGCTACTCGGGCAGGCATAACACTCTGAAATGTTGTAATGTTGTAATGTCCCAAAATGGGGACATTACATATTTGGCCTGCATGCAATATCTTTTTGATTCCTTGCATGCAGTGAAAAATGGGTTGGCACACGTAGTATTCCCTGTTAGATTTTAGAGTGCACCCAGACTTGGTGCACACACACCTCGGGTATGGTCTAGTTTCTTAATAGTATACACAAAAATACATTTTGAACTGTGAACATAAACACATTGAGATTCCTAACAACTTAGCACATCAGAAATTAAAACACCAGCAATTAGATCATGCACATTACACAAGAAAATGGGATCCCATACCAAGGAAAATGGCCCCTTTCTTGTACACAACCTCTGAAGCTACCTACTCCCTACCCACTGTCACTCTGTTATTGTTGTTCATGAACACAAATATGCTGGTCCTTCTACCTATACACGTTTCTCTCTCTACTCCAAGACCACTGCCATGTCTGAGCCGTGGATGATCAAGACTTATCCATCACATAACAACAATACATATCCCTTCTCCTTAATCTCTGATACTGAGAGCACAGTCCTAGAACCCATAGCACATTTTTCACTCTGAACACATCTCTTGAATCCATCCAGAATACCAAATTTCCAGATCCTTGTACTACATGCCTCGTCCCCATACCAAGTTCTATGTACATACCTGATTCCGACTCTGTGAAGCTCTCAAACAAATCCCTTTCTCCTGTCATGTGCCAATGGATCCCACTATATAAGAACCATGCAATCATCCCAAGGGAAGCATCCCCCTTACCTAAGTCATGACCATCCAATGAACTTCTTCCCAAGTCCATCATCCAAGTCACAACACTCTCTGTGTCTATGCACACACTCCAACTGAACCTGTGTCCTCTCTATGAAACAATCCGAAGTTGTGGTTGGACACTCAATCAAACTTCCTCTCCTAGGCTACGACCTGCTTTCCCTTAGCTTCCAGCTTCCACACATACCTGCAATATCCTCTCTCCTTGTTGACTAGGCCTCTCCTTACTACCCAACAGACCTCCAACCTCTCTCTTACCCAAAGCACTACCAAAACAATAGAGATGAGGCCTACCTTTGCTGGCCGAGTCCTCCTCTCCAAGGTTCTTTCCAAAGATGAGAATAGAACAACAAAACTAAGGCCTATTGGTCTCTCTCCATGGCTTGGCTGAGGTCACCACAAACTCTCTCACATTCTAGTTGAGGTCACCAAGCAACCGCACAAGAATGAATGTCTCTTTCACACCGTATGTCCTTTTATACAACTCAAAAGGGTGAGTAAAAGCCCCAAGTCACTTCAACATTAAATTAGATTTCCTATGTGGGTGTGTAGCCCCAAAACAAGCCCATAAAGCTTGTCAAAAAACCCATTTGGCCCCAACTCCATTCCAATGGGATTTTCATCTAAATAAAAGTGCAGTGAGGTGCCAATGAGGATTCCGACATGCCTGACACCCACGAGTACTTGTGAGAATACCTCCTGAAGTTACAAAAAATCAACATTCCCTTGGATGGTGCACACATGTTGTTCCTTGGTTCCATGTTGTTCCTTCTCGGGCACACACACAATATTTGATTTTTGGTGCATGCACAACTTCTGCAAAAACTTGGGTGCCAACTAATCCGGATTATTTTCGGCACGAAATGAGAGCGGAGATATAATAAAGAAATGTACGGAGATATATCATATATCCAATAATATAACATATATTTATCAAAGATATAACCATAAACACAAAGATACAATAATACACAATTTCTATTAATGAGTGAAATGTACAAAATTGTAGAAACACAGAGTGAAAGACTTGCTAGAATGGTGGCAGCTTATCTCTGAGAAGACATGTGACAACTAATCACATTAGCAAGAAGATGATTACAATGAGGCGCTATAGGCCTTTTTAACATAAATAAAATCCAAAACCCTAACCCCGGAAGATGAAAATCCAACAATTTTGTGGACCGTGTTTTGGGTAGTTTGGTGTATCAACTTCCTCGAGGTGTAACTTTGGCATAAGATCTCTGCTTGGGGTGCACAATAGCTCGTTGGAAAGGTATCGTCAATGAGAATCATTTTCTGGGCTCAATGAGATCCTTTGGAAATCATTGAGGTGCTAGATACAAAAAAAACTTTATTTAGGCCCTCAAAATGGCCCTGGAAGTTTAGGAACCAAAAAACTGCTAAAAATAGTAATTTTCCAGAAGACTGTTTTGAGCCAGTTGGAATAGGTGGGTGGCCACTGATATCCACCTGAATCACAAACAAATTCCATAAACCACGTATCCATCCAATTTTCTAAAAATGGATGATACGTGCACTAGTCCATACAAACATGTTTCTTTGTGACTAGAGGTTGTGTTCCAGTTCTTGGGTCTATAAATAATGTCATCAAGTCTTGTTTCAAAATGTTGAGGTCTCTAACCTAGTTTTAAAGTAGACTAGTCCTATAATAGTCAAACATTTTGGTCCTATAATGAGATTTTTTTGTTAACTAGCCTTGGGCCTTTTCAATAGAAGTAACAATGGTATATAGGGACGTGGCTAGTGAAACTTGTGAGGAATGTCTCATATTTCTTAAGTCCTGTATAAGGGTTCTTTGTGACCTCAACCTTGCATTAATTTCAATGATTATGTTTCCTGGTTCTGGGTTGGGGTTTGGTTTGTCTTCATGTCGTGATGTTGGATTTGGGTTTTCTCTAGGTGCATGATCCATGTTAATTAAGTATGCTACATTTTAATAAGGGAAAATTAATGTTTATTTTTATTTTTATAATTTAAAGAAATTTTGAAATATATAAACAAGCAAATTCAATCAAATACTTACATGGAACCAATCAATGACCACGCCAACAAAATCCAACAATACTTTGTCAAGATCTCCTCAAATCTAGCTTCTCAATTTGCTCAATAAATCCTAAAATACATGGTGCATTGTGTTTGTAACAATGGACTCACCATGATCCTTTTGTCAAATTAAAACAACAAGATTGCAAGTGCATTCCTAGAGCACACATGTGTCCTTAGGAATGTGCACGCGTTCTTAAGAACATGCATGAGTTCTTAAGAGTGTCTAGCTCGTGCTGAGTTGGAAGCCTTAGAACATGCATGAGTTCTTAAGAGTGTCTAGCTCGTGCTGAGTTGGAAGCCTTTGTAGCGGTTCAGAGAACACTAAGGTTGCGGGCTCATAAATGCATGCACGTTTCTAAGAATGTGAGTGCGTTCTTGGACACACTATTGCCACTTTTTCGACCATCATCTTCATGTGTGTGCCCTTACAAGATGTTGTATGACATTTCATCTTCATACTCCCACTAAGCTCATGCAATTTGGAAAAAAAATGTCACGGTATAATTACCATATATTTTTGTTTTTACCCCATTTAAAGATGTACAAACTGCCATTGAACCTGAAATATTATGGTTCATCTTATTTTGAACATCACTAGTAACACTTAATCTAGAACTTGCAATCTTCAAATGTGTTAATTAAAATATAAATCATTTATAATACTTTTAAAATTAATCCCAATAATCCCAATTGTTTTTTTTTTATATATTTTTAACATAAATTTATAAATAAATAAAACATTAATTTTGAAAAAAATATGTAAAATTTAAAGATATTATTATGCAATTTTTTTCTAAATCTCTTTGAAACACATTCTATCTTATATATGTGTAAAAAAAAAAAGTGCTTGTGAGAAAATAGTATTCCAAAACAAATGAAAAAATATTTAGATACAAAACCATTAATAACTCTTTATATATATGTATAATTTCAACGAAATATATATATATATATAGAAATGAGAATATATTCTTTTTCAACTTATTTAATAGGGTTATATAGTAATATTGTAATCAATGTTGCAATTTTAGATATCAATTATATAGTAAAATTGCAATTATTGTATTTTTTTTTAAAGTAATCAATATGTAGCTTAGAAAGTCTTAAATGTTAATATAGGTTGAAATATACATCATTGGATCTAAATACTTTTAGATGAATTTTTCAACTTATACAATATTTATTATTTTAAAATGTTAATATAGGTTGAAATATACATCATTGGATCTAAATACTTTTAGATGAAATTTTCAATTTATACAATATTTATTATTTTAAATAAAATGCATATTATTTACCATTGGATAAGGCAAAAATTATTCCTCTTAATCAAGGTTGAAATCCTAAACATTGTTATGCGATAAGAATGGTCTCGAGTGCTTCGACAAGCACAACGGCGCATAAATTCTTCACGGGCAGGAGCACTTTGTCCATTTTGCGAATAGTGTTACCTTCTTCACTTCAACATACAGTTAAAAGAATAATTATAACGGATGTATCACCCCATAATACGATGGAAGCAATGTCTGAAAACATTTTCCGGCTTGAAGAGACAATGTTGGTACCATGCTTTGGAAATGGCAAGTAAAATAATCAAGAGCTCATAGCAATCATTGCAACATCAACAGTTAATGTAATAATTGATTTCACTACTCAACGAATCAATTCTTATATTAGTAGAGTTCGAAAAGATTTTCCGATTTGACGGGAAGATACTTTGGAAATGTTCATAGTGAAATCAAGGCTGGAATTTTAAATTTATATATTTATATTATCTGTCAAGTGAAATTTTGATGACAGTCATTTGTTTTTCATATTCATCATTTTAGTTTTATCCCAAATTCACTAGTGTCAAATTGTTTATCAGTAAATGGATATTTAATTAACTATTAAGACTTTATGTGAAATAGGATTATGAACTAATTAAATTTCAAAGATTGAGACTCTGAAATTAATTAAATTTTGATTATTGTTATGTGTAATTTTCCAATAAACCTTTATCTAATCCCTTTTCAATGTGAAGCCAAAGTAAATGACACATTATAGTAAACTAAACACCTAGAATTTATGACGGGTTAAGATTTTTTATACCAATAAATTTTGACATGTGAATTTTATATCCACCTATCAAATAAATCTAAAACCAAAAAAAGTCTTATGAAACATCAAATTCAAACCTGAGTGAAATCACCAACAGCTCATTGCAATCATTGCAACACCAACAGTTAATACAATAATTGATTTCACTAGACAACGAATCAAACGAATCAATTCTTATACTACTAGAGCTCGAAAAGATTTTCCGATTTGACGAGACAATACTTTGGAAATGCCCATAGTGGAATCACCAACAGCTCATTGCAATCATTGCAACGTCAACTGTTAATGCAATAATTGATTTCACTACGCAAGGAATCAATTGTTATACTACTAGAGCTCGAAAAGATTTTCCGATTTGATGGGACAATACTTTGGAAATGCCCATAGTGGAATCACCAATAATGCATTGCAACGAGCCAAATAAAAACATAACATTTCAATGTGTAAGGGAATAAATTCTCCATTGTAAAGTTGAAAAGCCAAAGCAATTATTGGGAAAGCATTTGTGTTATTACACAATATAGATAACAAAGAAAGTTTTATAGAATCTTGTTTTGTTTATAGAGATATACGTACACTATTTTTTTTTCTAGATTTAAACTTGTAATATGTGAAAAAGAAATACATTTTCCAAACTATTAAAGCCATTGATTTTATGGAATCCTTCTCAAAATAATCCCCAACAAGAAAACAACAAAGATAAGTGTTCGGATAGCAAAGATATGGATAACCCCCCAACGAGAAAACAACAAAGTTAAGTGTTCGGACAGAAAAGATATGGATAGAGATGATTACCTTCATGAATCCCTGTTAAGAGAGTGAGATATTCTTGCCCACGGGTAGAAGGATAGTTTTGTCCGTTGTCCCCTGTAGTAATGAAATGTCGCAGGGTCACCTTTTTGTCCTCTGTCGTAATAAAATGTAGCAGGGCCACGTTTTGTAGGGCCATTTCGCTGAATTTTTATGGAACTCACCACTACTAGCGTGTCTTTTCTGGTCGAAGGAACTCAGGCGTCAGTGGAGTTTAGTTTGTATATGTTTGTCTTTATAAAAAGCAAACAAAAGTTGCACGGTTTGACTGAGTGCTGAGTGGAGTGTGGTCCCATCAGGTCACGTCGTATCCTTGAACCTTCTTTGTAACTGGAACGTTGGGTTCTTCGAACGTATTCGTTTGTTATAAAGAGCTGCACCGTGTATTGGATCTCATAGCCACCTTCGAATGTTAGCTATTTCAGTATGGGAGGTGTTGAGGAGGCTGTAATGAACTCTCTCCATTTGGGAGATCGCGAGGCTTTTATCTATACTTACATACTAAATCTGTTCGTATCGTGCGTTTGCGCTGTTTTGTTTACGATCTTGCTCTCAGTGGATGCGTGGAATGCCTTGAAGAGGAAGGCTTACTGGTTTCCTGGACAAGCTCTCGTTCTCAGCGCTCCTACTATTCAATTGCTCTCTTTTCTTGATAATTTGAATTTAAGTGCAGATTCAGACGATACATGGTACCTATACCGTGTTTTAAGGCGATATCAGCTGGTTATTAATACCCGAAGAATCATGATTTGTGTAATAATTGGTTATTTGCTTCCAGGAATGGTGAGTTCTAGCTTTACCAATCTGGGGAGCAATATTGGAGCATTGGCATTAAGCATAATAGTACATATGGCGTCTGAGGTTTACTTCGTTCAGCAAGTAAGTAAACAGGGGTTGTCGACTTCTTGTTCTGCTTCGTCTCGTTCGTCTTCTGTCATTAAAGTAGTTTCCCCTTTTCCGTCTCCTTCTCCGTCTCCTTCTCCGCCCTTCTGGAACTATGAAGCAAGCTCATACTTCTGGTTTTGGGAACTCCCTTATAATACATGGCTTAAAGTGTCGTGGGCTACCCTATTCACAATCATTATATTGTTAGTTTGTCTCTTAAGCTGCGCTGTGTTAGCTGGTAAAAGCATCCGTAATATCTGTTCTCGAAAAGTTCCTTTAGCACTCTCATGTTGTTGCGATTCCTCTGAAGGGGGTAAGTTACAGTGTCACAGCATTGGGGATCACGTCCTCAAATGTTGGATTGTGGTTCGTGCCTCCCAACCTGATTATATCATGGCCAGGTCAGTTTTCAGTTCATTCGTGGGCCTTGTGATTACAGTTTGCGTTGTGTTCTTAGCGGTTGACTGGATAGAGGCTCCACCTCCACCTCGAATCAGAGAAATCTCTGAAGTAATACCGCTTTTTATTCAGTTTCTGTTTATTCTAATAGGATGGATCATCATTTCATTGAGATGGGTGACCGGTATTATGTATTTCTCAAGAGATCTGCGGTCCTTGTTTCAGTGGGAGGATTTTTGGACAAGGAATTTTGTTGAGCTGAAAGCTAATCTGAATGCGCACTGCAGAGAACGATTGTTTCGAGAGAAAAGACTTCCTAAAAGAGCCAAACAAGAAAGTGGCATTGCCAGTTCAATCATAGCGATTCGGTTATATTCCTTGTTCCTGACTATGGCACTCTGTCTGCAGAAACTCATGGTCTCACTCAGCAAAGCTTGTTGGTGTCTTTCTGAGATTGTATTCCGAATGATTCGGCCTGTATTTTTCAGCCGTGAAAAGAATGTGTTGCTGTCTGGCTCTGACATCTTACCAACAGATGAGAATCCATTTTTCAGGTACAAGGAAGCTTTGGAGATCATAAGAATGCCAGGAGAAATCGCGTTCAGCTTGTGGATAGCAAATGAATCGGCATTTAAGAAAGTAGAGAAGCAGATGGAAGAAGGTTCTAAAAAGGGAAAAGATAGTTCTCAATTGATCAAGTTAAAGGTTCATAGAACAGGGGACCCTCACGATGAAGCTGCGATATCTGTAGAAGAAGAAGAGTATTTCCAGCAGATTGGCAAAATATCATGGAAGATGAAAGCAGTTTCATTGATCCGTTTTATGATCTTTTATTACGAGGACGTTGTGTCTACAGATATTGATGATGCTATCCAAGCTTACTGTCAAGCATGGCCCCTCATGGATATCGTTGACTCTTCAAATCCTGAAGCCAATTTAGTGAGTGAGGCAGCAGACAAAGAATTCGATGCCCTTGAAGACATTTGGAAGAAGCATCTTCAGATGAAGTCTGTTGAAAATCCCAAATACAGTGACCTCAAAGAGCATCTGTTCAAACTACAAGAAGAGGAGATCAAGAAGGGCAAACTTTGCCAACTTGACGAAGAAGGGGATCTGAAACTATTTTCCGATGAAGAGGAAGCAAAAGCGATAAAAGACAAGAATCACAAGGACAGATTTCACGACAACAAAGAATGGATGAAGAGATCCGCTGCCAAAAGCAGCTTATACAAAACACGGAAAGCATTGGATCTTGATAGAGGTCATTCAATGGCGAGGTTAAAGAGGTTCCTGGCGAATGTTATTTTCGGTTGCATGGACGAGGAGGTAGACAAAGCACTCATAAAAAATTGCAATAAATGGGCAGTTGAAGGAAATGAAAACGACATCTTCGAGGCAGCATTTATAGCCGGGATAGCCAAGGGAGTGAAGGTGAGTTGATTAAGGGATACTGCTCTTATTTTTTTAAGTCACACTATAAATATGAACAGTGTGAATTGATCAATGCGTTGCAATATGAAGCCAATGAAAATAGCAATATTAAGTAACAACAAAAGAATATATATGAAGTAATGCTAACCTGTGTTTTGTTTAATGTCCAGATTGGCAAAGGGGAAGTACAGCCGAAAGACGAAGGCAGTGAAGTTTGCAGCCTCCCTGACGCTATGAATGAAGTTTAAGAAAGTTGGGGAGATGGGTGTTATTTATTTGTTTGATATATTAGTGTGTGTGTTTATTTTGACAAATTAAGTTGCCGGGTTAGAGGGGGATCGTGAGCATTCATTGTGCATTTAGAGTGTTATAAAATAGTAAGAGTATATATTCTATTTCAATGGAAGTTGTGTTTATATCACTTTTTAATAAAATGTGTTTGTATATTTTCATAAATTAATACATTTTGGTAAGTCGTTATAGATTTAATAAAAATATAAATATATTAAAAGAAAATTGAGATTTAATTTTTTTTTGGGTAAATTTCATGAATTTAAGTTGATGTATGTATATATACTAGCACATTCACATTAGTAGTAGTGGATGGTGAACGTCGATAGGAATCACCCTATAGAGATGAACATATAAATACCATTTTAGTTTTTGGAAGTGGATTAGATGATGGACATTAAAGTCTTAAGGCCTTGGCTTCACGGAGAGGGTCATAATAACCCATGTTGGAATAATTCGAAATTAGATTTTACAGATAGAATGTTGTTTTGTACTCTCTTAAATTAGTAAGAGGATTCGTTTAGATCCATAGTTGTAGGGATTGATTGAGGATTTCATGGATTTATTCAAGTCTATAAATGTAATGGGTTTTCTGATTAATTGTATGAATTAGTGTGAGTTCTATCTCACTTATGAAGAATTGTTTATTTTGGTATTAGAGCTCAGGGGGAGTTGTCTTGGAGCTGTGATTGCTTTGTGTAGAGCACAGTCATCAAATGTGAAGAAGAGTTGCGAGTGTAGTCATTAGTCAACACCACCTGTGCTGTGATTCATATTGGGAGATTGTTGTGGAAAGGAGATCGCAGATTGACATTGTGAAAGGAGGATGTTGTGGAGAGACCGTGAGTTGTCCTAGAGTTGTTGTCTGCACTGTGAAGGAAGCCCAAGGAGAGGGAGCCGTGAGCCATACGCAGTGGTAAGAGAAAGAGAGTGTCGTTGTTTGTTGTGGAGGACACCATGGAAAGCGATTGTGGAGAGTTTTCTTCGTTGAAAGGTCTGTGTGAAAGGTGTCCGTGAAGGGGCGTCTAGATGCACAAAGGCAGTGGTTGGGAGGAGCTGTGAAGGGGCAACTGTATTGTGACTAAGGTAGAGATCCAGTGCACGATCGTTGTTTGCATGATCGCTATGTGAACAATCACTGATTGCCAAGCGAAGGTACCGATCGTTGATTGTTGTGTGAAAGAGCCCCACACAAGAGGCAGTTGTGGAGCCATCACTGTTCACTGTGTGAAGCTGCTATCGAATGTCCGAAGAGAGGTGTGCTTATTAAACATAAGCGCAGGATTTGAAATCCATTAGTGAAAAGGTCAGACTAATCACTATCTGATTTGCTAGGTATTTTTTGAGTTGGTTAAAGAATTATTTTGTGTAGAAATGTCAAATTCACTTGTAGAAAATTATCAGAATGAAGCATCCAAGCTCGATGGTGATAATTATATTGACTGGAAATTTAAGATATTAACGATTTTTGAAGCATGGAATGTGTGGACTGTTGTAAATGGAGATGAAGCCAAACCCACAGGTGTTGTTGGTATAGATTGGAGAAGAGATAAAAAAAGGCCAAAGTGTTGTTGCGGATGTTTGTAAAGGACAACATAATTCCACACATCAAAGACTGTAAAATTTCCAAGGAGATCTAGGACATATTGAAAGGTTTGTATGAAACTAAAAACTCAAATAGGATTATGTTTTTAAAGGCTATGTTACTGTCCATAAAAATGGAAGCAAATGAGAATATTGCCACATATGCTTCTAGAATTAAAGATCTATGTGATCAGTTAAGTGCAATTGTTGAAAAAGTTTCAAAATTTGACATGGTAACTATTACATTAAAAGTTTTAATTAGAGATTATCATGTCTTTATTTCAAGTCTAGGAGGTAGAGCACAACCACCTACATTTTTTGAGTTAATAGTGATTCTTCTACAAGAAGAATAAAGAATGAAGGTGTTTGAGATGGATTCTCATACTTTAGAATTGGCGTTAGTAGCCAAAGAGAAACAACTATATAGGGGCAAGCCGTGGGACAAAAAACAGAGCAGGCAAGTTTCAACCAAGGAATAGAGGTATGACTCAATCAAAGTTTGATGCACATGATAGGAAAAATGATGATTGTTTTTATTGTGGGAAACTTGGTCATCATGCTAAAGATTGTTATAAAAGGAAAGCTAATGAATCCAAACAGAAGTTTGAAAAACCTAATGGAAATTATGTGAAAAGTGACACCTCTATCATGTAAATTCTAACCTTGTACAATATCTACTGCAAACTGATATTCATAAAAGAACAG
Organism: Picea engelmannii; assembly: GCA_009831015.1. Classification (NCBI taxonomy): domain Eukaryota; kingdom Viridiplantae; phylum Streptophyta; class Pinopsida; order Pinales; family Pinaceae; genus Picea; species Picea engelmannii. The sequence continues at coordinate 419,165 of ML792617.1, forward strand.
AAAAGATACAATGGCAAATACAAACATTACACAGAGATTTTTCACCTGGAAACCAAAATCGGGAAAACCAGCATATATTATATTCATACCCTTGTGTTACATTGTTTACAATACAATATACATATAGGAGCCAACGACATCCAAAACCTTAACCCAATGACCTGGATTAGTCCAAAACCCTAATTCCTTAACCAGAAATAGAAAACCATCGGAAAAAAACCATGTGCTGAAAAAACCACCTAAATATCATGCGGTCCCGAAAAATGTGGTCTTGGAAATATGTCGTCCCGGTGCGAAACATTTTTTCGGGGGCGTTGCCCCTGAACCCCTACACACCCGGCGCAGATGCTCAGACACTAATACTCGTGCAAAGAATATAACACATACCCAACATTCTCCCACTTGTTATTTTCTTTGCACATAGGGGGTTACAAGGTTACATAGTCAACAATCCAGTGCAACAATGCCCATGGATCCTCTACACCAAGAGAACTTCTCAATGCTCACAGATTTTGTTAATGAATCTGCAACATTCTTCAAAGTGTCCACCTTCATCAGTGATACTTTCTTTTCTTCAATCATGTCTCTCACAAAGTGATA
>ML792617.1:420540-436301 GCA_009831015.1 Picea engelmannii
TTCTTCCAGATCCCCATGCAGGAATGTTGTCTTCACATCCATCTGTTCTATTTCAAAATCAGATGCAGCAACAACGTATAGCAAAAATATTATAGAGGTTAACTTGGCAATAGGAGAAAAAATCTCACCAAAATCAATTCCCTCAACTAGGGAATAACCCTTTGCTACTAATCGATCTTTGTATTTCTCCACTTTTCCTCTTGCATTCAGCTTCTTTTTAAATACCCATTTGCTGCTAATGGGCTTTCTTCTAGTTGGCAACTCCACTAGATCCCAAGCCTCATTCTTATCCAAAGATGCCATTTCTTCTTCCATGGCCCTTTTCCATAGATTTCCATCCTCTGAATCCACTGCCTCCCTGACAGTTCTAGGGTCATCATCAATAATAGACAAAGCAAAATTTGAACGAAAATCAGATGGACTATACCTTTCCGGTAGCCTTCTTTCTCGATCCAATCTCCTCAATACCGGAGTATGAGGATCTTCTTCTTCTGATCCTTGTTCTTCTGTAGAGTCTGCTTCATCATCCTTTAAATCAAACTCTATCTTCTCTAGTTCTTCCTTACTTGGTAGGACTTCCTGTTTAACAACATCCTTCATTTCTCTAAATACCACATCTCGGCTATACACTACCTTCTTAGTTTCTGGGTTCCAAAGCTTATAACCTTTGAGACCATCTTTATATCCAATAAAGATACATTTTTCAACCTTCTTATCCAGCCTACTCCTGTTTTCCTTTGGAACATGAACACATGCATCGAATCCAAATACCTTAAGATGTGTGAGAGAAGGTTCCTTACCAATCCATACCTCTTGTGGAGTCTTGTCACCCAACGCTGATGAGGGTGATCTATTGACCAAATAACATGCAATAACCACTGCCTCTACCCAGAATTCTTGCCCTATCCCGGCACCACTGAGCATGCACCTTGGTTTTTCCATCAGCGTCCTATTCATCCTTTTCGTAACTCCATTCTGTTGAGGTGTATATGGAGTAGTCTTCTGCCTTGCTATACTGCACTTCTTACAGAATTCTTCAAATTCATTCCCGCAGAACTCTCCATCGTTATATGCCCTCAACACCTTAATTTGTTTCTCTGTTTGATTCTCAACAAGAGCCTTAAACTCTTTAAACTTGTCAAAGACTTAAAATTTCTTCCTAAGAAAACATATCCAAGTTTTCCTCGATAAGTCATCTATAAATGAGACATAATACATAGTTTTTCCCAATGATGGGACCGACACAGGTCCAAAAACATCATTGTGAACTAGCTGTAAAATTCCTTTTGCCCTCGTTGCACTAGAGGGGAATCTTACCCGATTCTACTTCCCATATAGACAATGTTCACAGAAATCAAAATCAAGAGAGTAATTAGACATACCTTCAACCATACCTTTACTGTGTAGTAGTCGAAGACCCTTCTCTCCGATATGTCCCAGTCTTTGATGCCACAACATAACCTTTTCTCCAGAGACTGTAGGAGTTCTTTCTTCTTCAACTTCAATATCAGGAACAATAGAGCTATTACACCCATCATTAATAGTGCTTCCTATCAGCTTATACAGAGTTCCAAACCGAACTCCCTTCATCAACACCATTGCTCCTCGAACCATCCTGCAAGTTCCCTTTTCAAAAATTGTTTTTACCCCAACATCTTCCATTTTGCTTACATAAATCAAATTTCTGGCCATACCTGGGATGTGTAGAACACCAAGTAGTGTTCTAATCCTTCCATCTATGAGTCTCAACTTGACCCTTCCTCTTCCTATGATTTTGGTTGTTGAATCATTACCCAAGAAAACATTACCTCCATCATACTTTTCATATTCGCAGAACCACTCCCTGTGGGAAGTCATATGAAAGGATGCACCTGAGTCAATCAACCATGCCTCATGATCTGCATGTGTGCTTGAATAGGCCAAGTACACATCACCTCCTTCTTCCTTGGAGGTCTTTTCTTCTGTAGAAGAAGATTCTTCAGATCCCTTCTTTTTCTCAACTTTGGATCTACACTTCTTCTTGTAGTGCCCTTCTTTTCCACACCTCCAACATACCCTTCCAAACTTTCCAGGAGATTTAGATATACCCTTAGACTTAGATCTCCCACTTGAGAAATTAGATCTATTTCTTTCCTGGGAATGTCCTCTTGCAAATAATGCGTCTGTGCTATGTCCTTCCATATTCTTTCGTCTCATATCCTCTGACAACAGGGATGAGACCACTTCTTCAAACTTCAAAGAAGTTGTATTACTACCTATGGCCACAACCAGACTATTCCACGAGTCTGGTAAAGAACACAACAAACTGATACATTTATCTTCATCTGAAATTTTAATCTCAACAGATACTAACTGACTTACCACAGTATTGAAGGTGTTCAAATGCTCTGCCACCGAGTCTCCATCTCTCATCCTCAAGTTATATAGCTTCTTTCTCAGGAATAATTTATTTACCAGGGACTTAGACTGATACAACTTCCCCAACTTTTCCCATAAATCCTTTGCTGTAGCTTCTTCTGACACATTCAGTAATATTGAATCAGAGAGACACAGTCGGATTGTGCTCTTTGCCTTCTGATCCATCTTTTTCCAGTCATCTGCAGAAGTTCCTGTAGGTGCAGTACTTGGATCTACCGCGATCCACTGATCTCTATCCACCAAAAGATCTTCCATCTTGAGCTTCCACAGCTCAAAGTTTTTCCCATTAAACTTCTCGATCTCCATCTTTGAATTGCTTGCCATTTCTTTTCACCTGAAAAACAATACCGTGGATCTCCCACTGTAACAAGGTTTATTACAGTCTTGAGCCAAACCCTTGGCCACAAAGGCGTCCCCCTGAAGCCAATAAAGCTATGATACCAAATGTAAATTCTAACCTTGTACAATATCTACTACAAACTGATATTCATAAAAGAACAGAAAAGCTACAATGACAAATACAAACATTACACAGAGATTTTTCACCTGGAAACCCAAACTGGGAAAACCAACATATATTATATTCATACCCTTGTGTTACATTGTTTACAATACAATATACATATAGGATCCAGCGGCATCCAAAACCCTAACCCAATGACCTGGATTAGTCCAAAACCCTAATTCCTTAATCAGAAATAGAAAACCATCAGCAAAAAACCATGTGCTGAAAAAAAACCTAAATATCATGCAGTCCTGAAAATGCGGTCCCAAAAAATGTGGTCCGGGAAATATGTCATCCCGGTGTGAAAAAAAAATTCAGGGGCGCTGCCCCCGAACCCTCGCACGAGGGGATCCGCCCCCCTGCATGCCCGGCGCAGACGCTCAAACACTACTACTCGTGCAAAGAATATAACACATACCCAACATATCAATGATGGTTTTAGGAATCTAAAGTTGTTTATTTCTGAGCTGCATTGTCTGCAATAACTGATGATGAAAGTGTATGGTTCATAGACTCAGGAGCCTCAACTCATATGTCTTGTAACAAAGAATGGTTTGATGCATATCATGAGAGCACAGATGAAACATACATATATTTAGGAGATAATAGATCTCATAAGATTCAGGGTTACAAAGTAATATGTGTGAATTTACCTAATGGACAAATGAAACATATTCACAATGTGTTGTGTGTTCCAGGCATAAAAAAGAATTTGATATCTGTTTCCACAATAAATGATAAAATTTTGAATGTAGAATTTATACAGTCTCAATGTTTTGTGAAGGATATTCAAAATCATTATAAAGTCATAGCCACAGGAACAAGAATTGGAGGATTGTATAAGCTTGATGTAACAAGGGGAAATCATCATGCATTGACATCTACAACAATGTCAACAAAAGAATTATGGCATTGCAGGTATGGACATCTTAATCAAAATGAATTAGTGCTACTTTAGAAGAAATTGATGGTTGAAGGGCTTCCCTTTTTGAAAAATGAGCATATAGAATGTGAAGCTTGTGCACCAGGTAAGCAACATAGGGAAGAATTTCTAGTACATAAAGAGAAGAAACAAAGATATATAATTGAATTAATACATACCGATGTCTGTGGTCCCATGCAAACAATGTCAATTGGTGGTGCGAGGTATTTTCTTATATTTGTTGATGACAAATCGAGATTTACTTGGGTTTATTTTATAAGGAAAAAGAATGATGTATATGAATATTTTAAAGAATTTAAAACTATGGTGGAAAAGAAGACAAGCAAATGAATTAAGATTCTTAGATCTGATCAAGGTGGAGAATACACCTCAAGATATTTTGATAGCTACTGCAAGAACAATGGGATCATTCAACAATTCATAGTGCCTTATACACCACAAAAAAATGTTGTAGTTGAAAGAAAGAACTTGACATTAGTGGAATGTGCTCATAGCATGTTAAAAGGTAAAAACATTTCTCATGGTTTTTGGGTAGAAGCCATTAATACTGTTGTTTATTTAAAAAATAGAAGTCCAACAAAGATTCTAGATCTGAAAACGCCTTTTGAAGTCCTTTATGGCTATAAACCTAAAGTTGGTCATTTAAGAATATTTGGTTCCAAGGCGTTTGCTCATATTCCAAAAGATGAGAGAAGAAAACTTGATGCAAAATATGTTAAGTGCTTATTCATTGGTTATTGTGATGATCGTAAGGCATAAAAAATGTTTGATCTTGGTTCACATAAGCTGATTGCAAGTAGAGATGTGATTTTTCATGAGAATATAGATGATGGGATAAGTAAATATGATGTTTGGTATACTCCGTATGATATTGATGATCCTGTAAAAATTGATATAGATGGTAAACAAGAACATGTACATGAACAAGAACAGGTACAGGTACATGAACAATGTGGAAGCAACATGGATACTACAAACATTCTTGAGTCACCTAGAAGGGATCCTTTTCCACAGAGAAAAATAAATGAAAGTGGTGGAACACAGAGGAAGTCATCAAGAACAATTCACGTACCTTCTAGGTATAAATATTATGCATTGATGACAAAAATAATGAATGTTGTAGAACCTATTACTTATGAACAAGCCAAATATCATAAGTAATGGAAAAATGCAATAAATGAAGACTATGAATCAATAATGAAGAATGAAACATGAGAATTAACATAATTTCCTGAAACAAAGTTCCCATAGGATGTAAATGACTGTATAAAACCAAATTTAATGCAGATGGAAGTGTTGACAAATACAATGCCATATTAGTTGCAAAAGGCTATTCACAAAAGGAAGGAATTGGTTATGAGGACACTTTTTCATCTGTAGCTAAGTTAAATACAATTAGAGTCATGATTGCATTAGCTACACAATACAATTGGAAAATACATCAGTTAGATGTTAAATCTGCATTTCTGAATGGTGATTTAAAAGAAGAAATTTATTTGGTTCAGCCTGAAGGATTTATAAAGAAAGGACAAGAGGATCTTGTCTATAAGTTGAAGAAAGATTTATATGGTTTGAAACAAACACCTAGATCTTGGTATATTAAGATTGATTCATTCTTTGCTTAGAAAGGTTTTGTGAAAAGAAAAAATGATCCTAATCTGTATGTCAAAAAGAATGAAAATGGGAATGTAGCTTTGGTATCCTTATATGTTGATGATTTGATTATCATAGGAAGTGATTCTCACTTGATTGAGGATATTAAAATTTAGTTAGCATAGATGTTTGATATGAAGGATCTTGGTGAAATACATTATTGTTTAGGTTTGGAAATATGGAGAGAAGTCGGCAAAAAAATGGTCACTCAAAGTAAATACACAAGGGAGATTATGGAAAGATTCAATATGAGTGAAAGCAAGGCAGTGTCAACACCTTTAGAACAAAATTTTAAGTTATCTAGTGTTGATGAAACTAAAGAGGCAAATGGTACTCTGTATGTTCAGTTGGTGGGAAGTTTGAACTATCTCACCACTACCAGACCATACATAACATATTCACTCAACATCCTTCATCAATTCATGGCTAAACCACTTGAAAGTCATTGAATAAATGCGAATAAAGTTCTTTGATATCTGAAAGAAACTTTTAATTTTGGTATTATGTATACTGATGATTGTGATGTTGAGTCAATGAGTTACTATGATTCAGATTGGGTCGAAAATCCTGATGATAGGAAATCAAATTTGGATATGCATTCAACATAGGTATAGGGGTCGTGTCATGGAGCAATAATAAACAACCAACTGTTTCTTTATCGTCAATAAAAGTTGAGTACAAATCTCTATGCAATGCTACTTGTGAAGCTGTTTGGTTAAGGAGAACTCTTGAAGATATTGGCAATAAACAAATGAGGCCAACTATTCTCAAATTTGACAATCAAAGTTCTATTAAATTGGCACACAACCCAATTTATCATGCCAGAACCAAGCGTATTGAAATTCAACATCATTTTGTAAGAGAAAAGATACAGTCAAAGGAAATTGACTTGATCTATTGTGATACCACTGATAATGTGGTTAACATCTTTACCAAGCCTCTTGGAAATATGAACTTTGAAGAATGCAGGAAACAATTAGGAGTGATATACAATCCATTTATTAATAAAGGGGAAGTGTTGGAATAATTCAAAATTAGATTTTACAGTTAGAAGGTTGTTTTGTACTCTCTTAAATTAGTAAGAGGATTAGTTTAGATCTATAGTTGTAGGGATTGATTAAGGATTTCATGGATATGTTCAAGTCTATAAATGTAATGGGTTTTCTGATTAATTGTATGAATTGGTGTGAGTTCTATTTTACTTCTGAAGAATTGTTTATTTACCCACCCCATAAGATGAAGCATAAATTCTTCTAAAATGCACTTAAAAAGTGAATGGATTTGGGGGTATACTAGTAGAATATGAAGTAAACCTAATTAGCAACAAAAATAAAAAACAAGGTCATTATCTCGACAATACTATCCAAGTCGTTTTGATCTAGAGTCAACGAAGCTCAGGGCTTAGAGGCAACTCCATTCTAGTTGATAGTTATCGACATTCTTCTAATCCCATTAACAACTAAGATGAATTCCATATTAACTTAGATATAATGGTTATTATATGTACAAATCAAATAGACTCCTAGCGTATGAAGTGAACCTAATTAAATTAGCTTATGACTTAAACCTAATTAGATTCAAAATCTTTTTTTTTTCAAGATCATTATTTGGGCCACATATACTCCACGATTTGATAAATTACTATCCAAGTCATTTCGATATTGAACTTGTGAAGATGAGAGCTTAGAGACAACTCCATGATCGCCCACATATTTTAACATTATTCTGCTCCCATCAGCAACTAAATTCCATATTAACTTAGCTCTGATTGCTATTGTATATAAAAATAAAAAAGACTGCCAACTTATAAAACCATAATGAATTTGGGGACTATAATGAACTGGGGGAAATAACTACATTATCAAATTAAAAAAATGGTGTGGAATATAAAATACATATACAAAACAATGAAACCCCTAATAATATCACAAAACAGAAACCCTCTTGCAATATATTTGAGTGTGTTAATATTGTTGACTGTGATGGAACAGATTGACTAAAATGACTCTTCATGGATGCAAATAAAATACTAAATCTATCTAAACCTTAATCCTAGATCTGTGATAGTTTGTATCATTAATTGTGTAAGCTTGGATTGAAACCTGCATGAAGGAAATATAGAAACCACATTCCAATCCAAATAACCTAAAAACCTATCAGTGATAAAGATAGAAATCCATGCATCGGTTGCCTCAGTACCACACTGGACAAAGGATGGAGGATGAGAGTGGAAGAAGACATTTTTTCTTATTGCTTGAAACAAACGAGACCTAACTTTCCAATACCTAAGATACTTGTTCAAACTTGTACCACACACCGATGAAACCTTACCTGGTAAGGAGACAATGCACTCCATGAACACGTGTCCCACTCACCCAATTTTCCAATACCTAATATACTTGTTCGAACTCGTACCACACATAGATGAAACCTTACCTAGTAAGGAGACAATGCACTCCATGAACACATGTCCCACTCACCTAGTATCTCCGCTGGTGATTCCAACTCACCCAGTAATAGTTGGCTCCACACACCTCATAAATATTGGAGTTACTTCACACACACCTAGGATTTATTTTTCCTAAGGTTTTTCCTTGATTATTAGTCATAATTAGTCATTATTCAGTATCCTATATTTTAGGAGAGAATATTCCACCTGAAGAATATTCTCTTTCAGTTGACACTTCAGTTTGACTAGTTGAGTTGAGTTTAGATGCTGCATTGGTTTTGTCACCATGCAACATTGGGATCATCACCAGCTAATGTGAACTTGCCTTGGGATCATCACCAGACTAGCACATTACCCTTGATTTCCTGAGTTAACTCCTCACGACTCTCTGTTCAGTCAGTTAACTAAAGACTAGTTGACTAGTTAACTCAACTAGGTGCTAGTTCACTCCCGTAACTACCTAAGAGACTAGACTAGGTGGCAGTTTACTCCCGTAACTACTAGTTTGTGTCCAAATCACTCTAGACCACCACTATGGATCATTAGTTACTCATTTATCCTATATCTATTATAAATTATTCACTCTTTGAGTGTGGAAAACAGTTAATGAGAATTCTTTCATTCTTTCTCTCCTTCTTCTTATTTTTCCAATTCTCTTTGCAAATGTGTGTATTATTGTTTAGCTAGATATATTTTGTGCAGGTTCAACACATTTACATGGTATCACAACCGATAGACTGCTAAGAAAAATCTACACCAAATTATTTTTTGCAGGTACTGAAGATTGAAGAATACATAAAAGATGGATTATTCGCCGAAAATACTTCTCACGCCTCATAACTATTTGGAATGGAAGCCAAAAAAATTTCTTCTTCTTAGATGCAGAGGATTGTACCAAATAACTATGGAAATGGAAGTAGAGTCTGATTATGCCGATGAGAAAAACAATTTTTCTCAATAGACAAGATATGGCCATATGATGTATCCTCTATTTTATTTATCCTGAAATTCTCCATCAAGTATGTGATGTCTCATAAGAATTCACTCCAAATGAATTATGGACTAGATTGGAGGTTCTATTTGGGAATAAATAATATTGTGAAGATTTCATGTAGGAGGTTGAACAGATAGAGCCAGAAGAGAAGCCATCAGAAGATCAAGTCTCTTCTTATGAAGAGTTTTCTACAAAACTTTTTGCAGAAATTTGTATTCCATTAATTGAAGATGATGTCTACTCCATTTCAGATTTGTTTTCTGAAATTCATGTGGAAGATATATGGCATGCATCTCAGGATTCACATGCAGACACTTTTTCATGTGCAATGCATGCATCTCGGGAGACGAAAAGAGAGCCACACAAATTAGATTCCATTATGATATTTTATGAGCACAATTTGCAGAAACAAATTGGATATTTGAATTCCTCTCAGGAAAATATCCAATTTCAAAAAAATAATCTTCCGAAACAAAGTCCGGGAAGTGAAGTTACAATCATTTCAAAATCAACAAAATTTCAACGTTTTTCTGGAAACGACTGCACGGTTTTCAAAGTTTTATCCAAAATTTATTTGGATATTGTTCATTACAAGAAGAGAAATTGGATATCTGTGGACATCTCAATGATGCATGTACTTCACCAGAGCCATGCAAACATCTACATCTTCAACAAAAACTTCAACGAGCACAAACTTTCATAGTTGCGAGGTCTTCTTGGAGTGAAGGACACAGTTGCTTAGCAACTGCTTTTTGTTCCTTCTCATTTTATTTTTTTATGCATTGTAATTTGAGGGGGGAGAGGGGGGGGGGGGGGGGGGGGGGGGTTTCCCATGAGGTTTTCCCTCTTTCCTCGTTTATTTCAGTGTATCTTTTGTATTTGGGTACCTAACATGGCCTCGTTGCCAGGACCCATTCTTTATTTTCACCATAGTGATGTTGAGGGGGGTGTTGGAGTTACTTCACACACACCTAGGATTTATTTTTCCTAATGTTTTTCCTTGATTATTAGTCATAATTAGTCATTATCTAGTCTCCTATATTTTAGGGGAGAATATTCCACCTGGAGAATATTCTTTTTCAATTGACACTTCAGTTTGACTAGTTGAGTTGAGTTTAGATGTTGCATTGGTTTTGTCACCATGCAACATTGGCATCATCAACAACTAATGTGCACTTGCCTTGGGATCATCACCAGACTAGCACATTACCCTTGATTTCCTAAGTTAACTCCTCACTACTCTCTGTCTAGTTAGTTAACTGAAGACTAATTGACTAGTTAACTCATCTAGGTGGCAGTTCACTCCCGTAACTTCCTGAGAGACTAGACTAGGTGGCAGTTTACTCTCGTAACTATTGGTGTGTGTCTAGATCACTATAGACCACCACTATGGATCATTAGTTTCTCATGTATCCTATATCTATTATAAATTATTCACTCTTTGAGTGTGGAAAAATGTTAATGAGAATTCTTTCATTCTTTCTCTCCTTCTTCTTCTTTCTCCAATTCTCTGTGCAAATGTGTGTATTATTGTTTCGCTAGATCTATTCCATGCAGGTTTAACACATTTACAATAAATACTTGTAGAACACCTAAACACTTAAAAAACTTAAATTACAGTAAAAACCTAAACTTAATAATAAAGTCCCCCATTATTATGGTAATCATGTTAATCATCCTTTTTAATGACGAGCTAACATGTTTTGTCATGTAAGGAAGCTAATGCTTGAAATCACAATCTTTAACCTATCATTGTAATTAATTCTTGATTATTTTTAAATTTTGATTGACATTATGTTTTTTATATTTTTAATTTTAAAATATTATTAGGTCTATAGGAGTCCTCCTATTGAAATGGATGGTTTAATCAACCTTTTAATTACAAATTTTAATCTTATGGTCAATAATTAAAGATACCAACATATTGTGTGTTACACTCAAATCAATGAAAAAGATTTAATGCTCATAACTTAAACTGTTTACTTTTCCATTTTTACTTAATCATATTAAGAAATTACTTCCTGGCCAACTGATTACCATGTTTACATGATTAAAAAATATTAATATATATACAAAACTTTATTGACACATTTGGGACTCACGCCACGAAATGTATATTGGGGCAGACGTTTCATTTTAATGATGTGAAGTGTGCCTTGGAATTAGTAGCGATTTGGGGGAGGAAAGCGTTGCAAATATTCACTGTCATTTTCTATACTTTATTGATCTATTGCATGATACCCTGCATTCATAGTGATTCTAGGGAGGAAAGTTTTCCAATATATAATAACTAGGGGGAAAGTGTTCCAATATATAATACCCTGCATACGTAGATTATGGGGAGGAAAGTGTTCCAAATATTCATTTAGAACTGGCATTGTTTCCTAGATCTATGGCTCTTTACCGTACATAGGTAAGGGTTTCTTGCACACTGGGATCACAGAATCTTGCAGATCTAAGTATGGTTCACTAGAGTACCAGTTTGTGTGTTTTTGTTCTGTTTCGTTTGATTGAATGGACTTGATAAACAAGTTAACTATTTTCCATACTGTGCATTGAAATGTAAAGAGAATGTAAAATCTGGTACTTGTTTTAGGTATTTCTTGGATTGATCTCTCATCGTTGCACACGAAACAAATGTTCCACAGTCTTGGTTCGACATGGTAGTGGGTACTGGGATATAAAAGCACCCCGATCTTGGCCTTCCAAGGATTCCAAAGGGTGGGCCATGGATATCCATTTAACGTCAGTGTTGTAAAGCAGTTGTTTCTTTTCCATTCTGCGGGTGAATGAATAGCTTTTTCAAAGATATATAGAATAAATTTTTCAGATATGCAAAACATTTCATAATTTCAGTGGAGGAATTAAGATGTACTGAATTTTACTATGAATATGTTGAAGGATGCTTCAACCACAATTTCAAGTAAATGAATGAAAGGTCACATATCCCACTTGGAAAGTCAAGTATGCAGCATCGTCGACAGACAAACATGAATTACATTAAATGAATGTGTCCAATGTTTCTTGTGCAGACCATGCTAGAGCCACTCCCTGGTCATCTCCATGTGCATTCAAAGAAAATGGATAACATCGTTATATATTGTAAATATTTTACCCGTTAATACCACAAGAACAAATGATAAGTTTTTAAGACAATTTTTTCCAGTGGAGAATGCATTGCAAATAGGTTGACAAAGTGGACAATTATTTTTTAATTTTAAATTGCTACTACCGTGTGATTGGAATGTGAATCAAACCTTTACTCGTGAACCAATGGTTGAAAATTGTTGATAAATTATTGCGAAATAGATTATATTCCATGTCCATTATTATTTTGTGATCCAGGGTCATAAAGCTAATGACAACGACTAATTCGTTAACGGTGGTTTTTTGTCTTGGAATACTTATAAGATTCATTTATCTTTTTATACAAAAGTTAATGTAAATGTATAAATGTACATAAGTAATTTTAATGTGATTTTTAGTTAGGTTGTATTTTCAGTATATTCTGGGTTATCCTTTTTCAATGCCAGGGCTAGATTTTGCACTTCAAGTTTTCATTAAAAACCACTTGTCATCAATGGCCTCTATGCTCCATGTTTATTTTCCGTGAAGGAAATATCTTCGTTTGTAAATAAAAAGTTTAGAACTCACTATCTGCAAATTTGTAAATGCCTTTCTGAAGTGTAAATCCATCATTCCTGCAAACAAGTTTCCAAACAATTGCTATTGTTTACAACTTTTCTCATATTTGAAATGTGTTTGATGTGATAGTATCTGCAACATTTGGAAATATAAACATAGGCTAAATAGATCATGCAATTATGAGCTATAAGCTTTTAGTTTTGCTTCATAATGAAAACGTGTAGATTTCAAGTCAACACTAAGGTTTCTTGGAAAGCCATTCCATAATACTCAGATCGCATGCAAGTTAGTAACTAAAGAGGCATGAATTCTCATATTACAAAACTTGTTTACATCTTATAGATTAGATAAGCCTTCGAACCCTGAATAACTCAAAAGTCGATGGTTTTGTTTACTGAATAACTCAAAATTCCATGTTTTTTTTAGGGCACTTCAAATTAGGGATCTTAATAAGATTTGATTTTTAAGTGTTGCTTTATATTCATCTTATTAGCATGCTCAGAAATCTCAGAATGTCTCTTGTGCAGGATTTTTCATGTGGATTATTACAATTCTCAAAAGAGTGCTTAGGTCCAAAGAAAATGATGATGTGAAGAAATCTTCTGGAACCAATGAAAAAAAAAATTGCATTTTCAGATTTTGTAAAGCTTGCAGTGCACTGTTATGCTATTCTTATGAAAACTTTAAATCATTTCTCAGTTAAAAAATATCAAAACGCAATAATAATTTTTTTTTTTTGAGATTCATACAATTGCATTTTCAGATTTTGTAAATAGTGGATTGCATAAAATGTTATGTTTTTTTTTTTTAAGTAAAAAAGGTGTTACCTGCTATATTATATTGACAAAAAATACAAAGAGATATAACATTGTTGTGGCCACCAAATGTGCTCCCATTTTACTAGAAAACAACATAGTTTGGGGCAAGTATGTTGTTTCTAAGAGAAGAAGCCAAAATATTGTTTAGCCATCTGTCCTGCCCGAAGGAAACCAGGACAGATGGAAATATAACATCTTGACACTTCAACAACAAGATTGAAAACCGGACTAAAATAGACAAACTCAAATACCCCGTGACTTGTCGCCTTCGTCCTCCTGCCACACTTCTTTGGCCTAAATGAAAAATGGCTGGGTGCACGTTGGACATTTACGATTCGTTGGGGCCTTGGAATAAGCATCCAGGAGCAAATCCAAGCGCTATCCCATGAGGTTGGATCAATGCTCTTGTTTTTCCATTTGTCCTAGGAGTTCAAACACTAAATCCAAGTGTGTCACACGGAGGAGTGGTGCATGCATTCTGTTTGTCCATGCCTTGCCTGGGGTGCCCGTTTCCACTTCTACACTGGCCTCGTCCTTGTCCATGGATGCGATGTCTGTGTGGTGCATCATTACCACACAGGTTCTTTGCGAGACCTCGTCCATGTATGTCACTTCCTCGACGTAGCACGTTGGGATATCCTCACAGAGCCTGCCCCTTGTCTTGTCTCTTGCTTGAGGCTCCAGGGCAGTTGGGTGTCTTCCGGGCATGGTATTTCGCCTATGTAGCAGGTTGGGAAGTCCTCTTCAAGATTTCCCCTCAAGCTGCTTCCAGCTTGAGTATCAGGTTCAATTGGAGGATTTTCTTCTTGCTTGATGTCTGTGGGCTACCAATTATCTAGAGCTAGTGGGGTCTGAGCTCTTTGATCTGTCGCAGACTCAATTACTGGAGCATGGGGTACGAGACGGGCGACCCTCGCTCTATGGTGAAGAATAGCTTTTTCCAGTGATAGTGCTCATTCCATATGCTGCCTATGTTGTCTATTAGTAGTGTGGGTGTGCCAAGCTGACCTGCGTTGAGGCTTGCCTCGCTCCCTAGGCATAGTGGAGGAGGCTTGAGAATAAGACTCACCCAGAGTTAACAGGACATAGCAAAAGACACACCAGAGCTTACAAACGGTGGGGAGTTTCAGAGCAGGACTTAGCCGGCTGCATCCAGACCTCTTTGCTTTCATCTTTGTGTGGGACGGCTACACCTGACCTCTCTCTAACTCAGCCATACTTAATTTTTGCATTTTCGGCTCTTTCGCTCGAGGGAAAGGTCTCTCATATGTAGGTCGGTTGTAATGGCCTGCTCCCATCGTTAATGTGAATAGATGAGGAGCGGCCTACAACATTTAAACCTTTGCTTAATGCTATGCCTGGTGGTAGTATGGCGTGATGTGTCACCCCTTCTGAGGCATAAAATCTTATGTTATTCTCCTCAAAAGTTTAAATAGTTTCTCAATTAAAAAAAATCAAAACTCAATAATAAAAGGTTTTTTGAGATTCAACCCAGAAAGCCTTCTATTGTGTCGGCCATTTTTGCAGTCTTTAAGCCTTCTATTGCGTCGGCCATCCCTGAGTCAGTCTTGAATCACTTGTTACTCTGATCTACATCAAAACTTGTTACTTGTTTCATGTCATTGATGTGGGATACATTAAGGCCCTCCTGTGATGAGTCTTTTCCTGTCGACCTCAACTCATTATCTAGGAATTAGAATTAGAAACCAATTGGTACCTTGGGACTTGCATGCCTCAATGGCAGGTTTCCTCGCTTTCGACAGTGGGTTTTCATTATTGACCCCTGATCGGGAGATTCCGCCGAGTGTTCAACTTCAGCTCATTTATTCACATTCGTTGGATTGTACCAGAGTACCTTGGGAGTCATTGACATTAATGGTGATTTCCCTCGCACTTGTTAACGATATACACTAATGACTGATAATCAAGTGGTTTCTACCATGTTCGACTTCAACACATGTATTCACATGGTTAGATTCGTACTATAGAGTGGTGGAGATGAAGACCTTGGATTTTTTTGACAGATCCAGGTTGCGTTGGAGTATATTCAGTGTACTATTGCATAGATCCACATTGTATGTCTAGTGGCTATGTTCAAATTTGAGTCTTTAACACATAGATCCACAGTGTATTTTTGGTGGCTATGTTCAGATTTGAGTCATATTGGCATGGATCCACAGTGTATGTTTCGTAGCCATGACCTGTCTTACTTGACATGGATCTTTTCATGTCGACATTTATGCTTTGAGTCATTTGTATTCTGAGTATGGGAATGCCTACCTCAGTGATGATATATTATTGTAATGTATTTCCTTGTTTGTTGGCAGGTTTCCGAC
>ML792617.1:455409-472328 GCA_009831015.1 Picea engelmannii
AATAGAAATCGTGTATTACTGTATCTCTGTGTTTATGGTTGCATCTCTGATATATTTCTGTTATATTACTGGATATACGCGATATCTCTGTTCATTTCTTTATTATATCTCTGCTCGCATTTCGTGCCGAAAATAATCCGGATCAATATTTTTAATATCATCAGTATTCTACAAAATAAATTCTTCTTTCATTTCCCAATGATTTAGCTAATATTTGACATCATTATTCCATCCATGCTTGAGCTGTTGGTGATTTTGGATAGATTCTAAATCAATTTTTGTGAACCTCTTGCTATCCATGTTGTTTATCTTGTTCTTGTACATGAAGTACCTAATTAGAGTTGTACATCCAATGGGGGAAATGTTGGATTCGATGAGGAGGATAAGATAGGGTGTATTTCCCTTAATTTCAAGATTACAAGTTATAAAATTCTTTTGTATCTTCTCTATCTTTCTCCATGATTCTCAAGAGATATCACATCCCCAAACTTCACATCCATATAATATAACATGACTGACAAGAGTCTCAAAGAGGAGGATTTTTGTATCCCATAGCCAAAGGTATCATAATTTACAATTATTTTCAATCCCATAATAAGCTTTCTAGCATGTTCGTTATCCATGGGACTAGCATGTGGTGTAAGAAAATGTGACCCAAAGGCATCTAAGCCATCAAAATTACCTAGGGATTGCACCCATCCTAGGCCACACCAACCCTTAACATGGCTAGATTTTTTTGGGTGTATCATCTCAACTACTACGAGTTTCAAACCTTGGCTGCCTTATAGAATGAAACCCTCAAAATCCAATCATGCTAGCGGGATTTGACACACACAAACACACACATTCATTTTATATTTTTACTATTAAATAACTAAAACTTAGTCTAAATTGATAAAATTATTTAATCTAAATTCTATAAAATAAAATATATATATATATAAATTGGTAAAATAAATAAGTTTATGTGTGAATAAATAATATTTCCCCAATTTATCCCTAAGGTTAGCTCAAGTAGTCTTGAGATAGACATGAGATCTCTCCCTCAATGATCAGTTGGGGAGGTCATGGGTTTGACTCTCTTGATACCCTCAAGATGAGGCTCCGTAATAAGGGCCAACAATTTACCCTATTTACCATCCATGGATCAAAGGGAAGTACTCGAAGGGTTTTCCGCGAGGATTTCCTTGGAAAAAAATTATTTCACCAATTTAAAAATATGAGGATTGATGTTGTGATCATTTTCTTCTTTAATTATGTAAACCTTGTGTTACATGATGTTGTCTAGACAAACAATATCCCTTTTTACAACATTTTTTCCATTGACACCATAGGTTATATGTAGCCTTTGATAAACCATTTGTGATAGCCAAGATGTCCTAAGGTAGAATGCAATGTCAATACAATATGTGGTGTAGGTAATTTGACAATGATGATGATCTGGGCCAAATCCATAGTAACCCCTCCTTAAATAGTATATGTCCTAACAATACATAGAACATCATGTAAATATGCATTTTTTAATGTTTAGGGGCAACTATATCTATTGACCCCAATTCAACATGAATGGGCTTTGTTGTGTGATATTTTAGCAAGTTGTATAACATCTATTCATCCAAGTATATTTCAACAAACTTGTGAATATATTCATGGAAATTTGCAACTACCACTCTAGAAAAGACCACATGAACATTCTTCAAGCTAAAGGGAATGACATTACAATCATATGACATAATCTCTTCTGTATTGACCTTGCATTGGTCTTCGGTTTTATCTTCATTTCCCTCAGTTCATTGATGACACCTTTCATTTTAGTGAAACTCCGAGGGGACAAATATATGTGTTCCCATAATAGTGCCATAATCTCTATGGCTATGTGCTTATCCTCATAATCCCATATCATTGTGAATTTCCACTTAGTATCAATCCCAATATTAACCTGCTTTGTTTACATCGACTCATGATAATAAATTGGGCCACTAGACCCTGATATCACTCGTATATTGGACTTGTGATTTCCATCTATTTCCTCAAACCATAGGTTCCATAGGTCCTCAATGGGGTTGATACCAACATATGCATCTATGGATTCCGTGTCTGTGGATATCTCATCTACGGTAGATGGCTCTATGTCATTTTTCTCTATGAAACCTATAGTCATACACTGCAGGTGGTCTAGTTGTGGGTAGAAATGAATGCATCATAGCACTCCTACATACATTGTTGCCAACCCATGTCATTGAAAAGTAATGTAAAACCTTTCTCATATTTTTGACCAATATTGTGTGTTTTTTCATCTCCTCCTATAGGTACTAGTTTCTTAACAATGGCTCTAAGGTGTGCACAAATTTATTCCACTACAAGGAGAAAACCTTCTAGCGGAGTTTTTTACCAAGCTTACCCTAAAAATGCATCCCTCATATGTTTATAGTGGAGGTGTTTATTGAAGGCAGAGGTTTTTACGAAGGGTTTAACACCGATGTGCCTAAGTCGACCATGTGCACCGGTGAACCTAAGTTGAACATGCGCACGAGTGCTCCTAAGTTTATCATGAGAACCAATTCTCTTACAAGTTACAAACCATAACACCCTGGTGCTTAACAAATAAAGCACACCCATAACTGTTATTAATATAAAATACTAAAATATTTGCAATGCTCCCTCAATAATAAAGTGCATCAATGCTTCCCCAATAACAAAGCACATTAGTGCTCTCCCCAATAACAAAGCTCATTGGTGCTCCAAAATATAATGCCCTGATGCTTTTGATAACCACTATTAATATAAAATATTAAAATATTGTTTTTTATTTTGTAAAAAATAAAATGCATTGTGGTACTCCCCAATAAAAAAGCTCCCCGATGCTCCTCCAATAACAAAGTGCACTGATGCTCCCCCAATAATTAAGCACACTAGTGCTTCTCCAATAGAAAAGCGCACCGATGTTCCCCAATAACAAAGTGTACAAGTTATTCCCTAATAACAAAGCACATTGATGCTCCCCCAATAACAAAGTGCACCTCTTCTCATATAACAAATGCATTGGAAAAATCAAATTTTAAACAAAAGAAATTAATTTAAAAACCATAAAACTTCCAAGCTACACTTAGAAACCAATATAGCCCCAGTGTGTTTCGGTTTAAAAAACGCACCAGTGCATATTGCATCGTTAAAGGGCAAAATAAAAAAAAAATTACCAAATTGAATTAATGCATTGAAATATACAACAAAATAATGAGCAAAAATTTTATATTTTCAAAATGCATGTGTTTATAAATTAAAACCCTAATCATTGTTTCATTATTTTTCCAAAATTTAGAGGGGAGACTTGTGCAAGAGAGATTTACAAGAAAATTCTTTGGAGTGGGTAGATTTTTTTGAAGAGCCAAATTTACATATAGATTTGCGGAGGAGAAATTTCAGGTATGTGATTTTATTCTATTCATCATTTGATTTAAATAGAGTTCAGTGCATTATAAAAACAAAAAAAAAGGTTTCATAGTTACATTTATTATTGAAAGCCTTAGCTTTCTGGTTGTTTCTCTTAGTTTTCCTCTTTATATTTCAGAAGTTGATTTTTTTTCAAGAAATAGATTTTTATAGTGTTTATTTACTTGTATATGGGGAATTTGGTATCTTTTGCAATGGGATCACTCATTGCATTGGATCCCAAACCCCGTTGCTATAAGTTTTCTTTAAAAAAATTCTTTTGTGGTTCGCGGCGCACACTGTACAAGAACAACACACCGGTGTGCATTTTCATGTCAACAACACCAATGCTCCTAGGTTGAACCTACGCACTGGTGCTTTTAAGTCGACCGTGTGTACCTGTGCTCTTAAGTCAACCGTGTGCACTGGTGCTCTTCCCAATAATAAATCACACTTGTTCTCTAAAACATAACACCCCGGTGCTTCCAATAACTGCTATTAATATAAACTACTAAAATATTGTTTTATTTTTATTTTGTAAGAACTAAAATGAATCGAGGTTCTCCCAAATAAAATAGTGCACCGGTTCTCCCCTAATAACAAAGAACACTAGTGCTCCCCCATTAACAAAGTGCACCAATACTCTTCTCAATAACAAAGCACATTGGTTCTCCCCCAATAACAAAGCACACTAGTGCTCATGTTCTTGTCAACAACACCATGGAGTTTAAAATAAAAACAACTTTGTTCACATGTTCAGAAGTGTGAAATAAATATTAATGAGGCACTCGTGCTTATATTAATTAATAGAGCATCAATGCTTCTATTAATTAATAGAGCAACTGCTTCTATTAATCTTATTTTGTAAAAAAAATTCATAGTTTTTGTATCTGATGATTCCTATCATTTTTTGATAGAATATGGTTGATAGAAGTTCAACGAAAAAAACTTAGTGTAGCGAGCATGATGGTAGCTCATCCCAACAAGAGAACAAGGCAAGTTCTTTAAGTTGTATTAAAAAATTAATATCTTTGAATTATTTGTAGATTTAAATTAATGATGTGTGTTGGTTAAGGCATGTCAGGGAAATTCGAAGGGACAAATGAGGGTAAAACCAATATATGTTGTTGGGGATGTCCAAAAAAGTGTAGAAGGAGATGGTAAAAAAAATGAACAAAATTTATCATAAGAGAAACCATCCCAACAATTACAATGTGCATAAAAGGTATGCAATCATTCATTTATTCTTTTGTGTACATAAAATTTAATTATCGCATGAAATACTAATTTTCAATTGTTTTGTTGTAGAAAAGAAAAGAAAAATGCAACCCATTCAAAACATAAGACAAAATGATGAGGAATAAAATGGTTGATGACAAAGTTTGTGAGCACTTAATTTTTTGATCTTACTTAAAATTTCATATTTGTCATGATATTTGTATTTAAATAAATAATTTAAACTCATCCATGGATGTCTTCTAATAGGTGCTAACATGTAAAGAAGAGCCAACTGAATAATTTATAAACATTGAGTTAAGTATGGGTTGTGAGTATATGTTGAAGTATCAAGATTTGATTGAACAATTTCTAAGTAGCTATGTCGTTCAACTTCACTCATTTTATAATTAATGGAACAACAAGAAACCTTTATATTAATTATATCGATTGTGCCTTTTCATGGCATATTAAACATACATGAATTAAAGTATGGATTCCATCCAACATAAGAGATTTTGAGAGATGGCATGAAAGATGGCTTCAAAAGAATGTGTATTTTTTATGAAACGGTCACCGCTATGGTACTTTTTTTTCTTTATGCAATCATGCATATTCTACTATATATATAAATGAAGATATACTTATTACGCTTTATTTCTATGTTTGTAGATGGAACATGAAGAGTTGTAACATCAAAAACAGGTCTATCAAGAAAACATTAGGTTAAATAACCAAGTACAATATCACCTACAAGTGATGAAGAAATGAGGAATGCACACAACTCAAGCATTGATAGAAGTTCAAGTAATGTTGAATGGCAATCAATATAATTGAATGTTATCACAAGTTGTATGTTTTGGAATATTTATCTATGAAAATCAAGAATTTTGTTTAATGTACTTGACATATTGTACCAATCTCATGAGGACATGTTACTAATGAGTGTAACAATTATATGTTGGTTGCATTTTTATTATTGTGGAACTTTACGTTGTCCCATTTTGTATGAAGATGGGTCACTTATTCATATATAATAAAATGTATTTCTTATTTTATTGCAATGTCAAACGTTGTAAAAAGTTGTGTTGATGATTAATTAATATATGGATGATTTACATTGTTACAAATAATAGAGGTATAATCCGTTGGATAATGCATTAATGCAATCATTATATTAAAACACATTAACAATAATATAAAAATAAATATTATTATAACAAATATTTTATTTTGAGATGATTAATTGAAAATTTGTAAAAAAAAAATTAATTAAAATATATACATATCATTGCATTGCATTATTTTGAACTCACTAAACAATGCATTTTTATGAGTTATACGCAGTGGTGCTAAAAATTGTGAGAAAGAAACACTGATTTAAGAGACATAATGTTTGATTATATGTGTATCGTTTCAAAATATTCTGATGTGCATGATTACAATACACACCAATGCATTTCATTTCGATGTGATTTTCATTTACATGTGTGCACTAGTGCTTCTCATTTATGTGCACACCAATGCTTCTCATTTATGTGTGTGCATCGGTGCTTCTTATTTATGTGTGAGCACTGGTACTTCTCATTTATGTGTGTGCACTAGTGCTTCTCATTTATGTATGTGTACTGATGCTTCTCATTTATGTGTGTGAATTGGTGCATTTTTTATGATAAAATAAATGGAAAAAAACCTCTGCTACAACCTTCATTTGCCCAATTTTTTTTAGTTATATGGAACATCCATTAAAGCCTCCACTAAAACATCGGTAGCCAATAGAGGAGATTGTAGCGGAGGTTTTTTTGAAATTTTTTCCAAAAATTGTAACACTAAAAACATTCACAAAAACATCTGCTAGAAGGTGATCGCCTTGTAGTGTGCACCCATTGTTTGATTGGAATAATAGGTTCCATCCAATGACTCTCACAATGATCCACATGTTTAATTGGCTCAAAATTTCCACAGGACCAAAAATATGGATCAATAGAATTGGACTTATCTTATGTTTGAAAGGCCCTTAGATATGGTAGAAAATGAGTTTGCAACACCCCTACTATCACCTCCTATTAATGTAACACTATTTTATATATTTCCCACTAGTGTGTGGAGGTCTCAACTAAAGAAAGGTCCAACATTGCAATTCTATGTTCGAGCATGACCCAGATTTTTACCCGAGACACAAAATATTGTGTATCAATCATGTCATCATGCTTTTAGAATATCCTTCAATTCCATGTCAATCCACTAACATACCTACAATAATGTTCATCACCAAGATAACTATTAACAATCCTCATTCTACCACCAATTAAAGGAGGATTCTAAATCTATTTCAAACGAATAGACTCTACTCCAAATTATCTCTCCATCCACCATAGGTTTAATGTAATCCTCTCAATACCATATATTAAGGTTACAACTGATCCATGATGCCTTCATCCAAGACATCCTCCATGGGATCCACAAAGCTTTCTCATAGTGTAAGGTCCAACAAATGCATGGCTCTGTATCCTCCTTTTTCAAATGACATCCACCTCTACTTTAGATTCACGATAACATAGGTATATGTATTTACATCAATGAGGTCAACCTCCATCTACTAGCTTCCTAATCAGTAAGATTCTCAATTGGTTTTCCAATCACAATTATATCAACAAGTGCAACAAACTTGGCTTTCCCATGAATTCCCAAGGATTCTTTAGCAAGATATTCACCTTAGATCCTAGATCAATCATGACCTTCATTACCTCATATCCTCTAATTAACACATTAAGAAAAAATTATTTCCTTAACTGCCTTATTTTCACCTAGTGTGGTGCTCAATCGATGGTTATGAAATTTTTTCCTAAAACTCACATTAGTAGCTCCTTGAGGCTATCCCTAGTTTGATCATCTTCCCATATCCACATGGAGGTCTTTGACCACCACTAGAGCTCTTCCTCGATCATTTATGCTTGCAAATTTTGACATTTGGTCAGTGGTTGAACCATGGTGCATGGTCTCTATATGTCCTTTAGGTCCATAGTGTGTGCACATACAACTTTGCTCATGAATTCTACCACATCTCATAGAAACTCTATTTAATGCATAGCATCAAACACAAGAGATTTATGTGAATCTTAGTGGATCATCCCTTGATATGTGAATTCCACATCAATGCTTATCTTCACTCCATTAAAGGTGATAATATTGACTCCAATGTACACCTAACTTGATGTAACACCACCAATGATCTATAGTTCAGAATTAACCATGTCTACACCATGTTGTCCTTTGTCCCATGCCTCCCAATTTTATATCAAATCAAGGTAATCCTAAGTGTTATGCTTAGTTTTCTAGCAGTGGTTGCAGTGCGGCTATTACAACTATGGAAAATTACAGGCAATGTGCCCCTCCATTGCAATTATAAAATTGTGTGGTGGAGGACAATTTTCAATATTCCTTGACATTTGATTATCTAGATTATAATTCTGTCCTTATTTTTCACCACCTCCCAAGTCTATTATGAATAGATTATTTTCAAATCTCCTAACAAATGAAAATAATGCATGACAGTAGTCCTTCATATAGTGAGTGTTTACCTTGAAAAATTCACAATATAATACCACCATAGTGTTGGTGTACTTCTGTAGTAGTGGACAATGATGTGGGTCATTCCCCAAGTTCTTGTAGACCTTAAAGATTCCTCCATATAATTTTCTCAACATACTACCATAAATTCATCAACAATTGTTGCAGAATATCTTTGAGTTAAGGGGAAATAATTCCATAGGTGACCTTTAGTCCCACATAATGTGCACAATACTACCTCTCTTCCACCCAACTTGGCTTTCACAAGCTCCTCAATCTACTTCATCAACATAGTCAACCGATACTTGAAATATGATAATCCTAGAGTTAATATTTGGACTAACTTAGGCTTCAACCACTCCACATGTAGACTCTAATGGCATAGAGAACTCCAATGTTTCCCTCTTCATCAATATCCATTTTTGTAGAAATGACATGTACATGCAAGGAAACAACCCACCATTCTTTATGTTGCACTTCATGAATATTGTAACTCAATCATCTTACCAAATCCAGAAACCACTAATCCTACTCCTAAATGGTCTCTCCCACTTTCAACATAATCCCCTTTAACTCTATAAAACTCTACTATTTTGAGTTTGGCTTCTAAAAATATTTTACAAAATCTACCTTTAGTTGTACCAAAGTCACACTGTGCAATGCATGAGTGTTCTTATTACACTTTATAGACCAAATTTCAATTCTATCCCCTTGTATCATTATTTGGAATTCCACCCATCACATTACATCTTTTGTGATTTATTTATCCTCCTACAATGGAAACAATGACTCTCCCTTTACAATGTGCTCAATTATTCACTAGGGTAACCATTCAACCAAGAATCATTTCTTTTGATGTCGGCATGGATCCATCCACAACTATTCCTAGTTTTTCATTCAAAATGTGGTAAAAATGGAATCCCAAAATTATCCCAACAACCGACTCTCCATATGGTACAAGAGTCCCCAATTATGTCCATTCCCATTTCTAAGGAGTTTGTAGATTAGGGATAATTTCACAAAGACAATGGTCTCATATGAAGAGTTAATGTCCTTTGGGAAATATTAGCATATCTATAATAGAGGATGTTGTGTGCCTAGAAAGAAAAAAATAAAAGAGGAAGCCTTCATCTACCCCTTTGTTAAAGGCTTCTTCAATGTGGTGTTTGAATTAGTAGAGGAATATAAAGATCTAGTATTTCCTATCGATGATGCTCACGAGGAATGGAAAAAAGTATTTAAGAAGAAAAAGAGAACTCCAACCCTATAACCAATGATGAAAAGAAACCAATTATATTTTTAGGATATTTAGACACTTAGGATTTAGTTAATATCAATTTGTTCTAATGTGTCATTAGGTTAAAGTGTGTTTCTTTACTATGCAATTGTAATCTGACAGTCGTGATATGTTCTCGACATAGAGTGATTCGATGACTCATATTCTCCTCAATCTTAATGGCTACATTGATCAATGGCTTAGAGCTTGATTGGTCCATGATCTCTATTTAAATATCATGGAGCACCATTTGTTGATGATCGATTGTGAGAAACTCTTTGTAGTATTTTTTATTTTTCATTAATAAATTTACTTAAGTGGCCATGTTGGTTGGGGTTGTAGATGTTTCCCCACATGGGTTTTACCACGTAAAAACATCGGTGGTTACTAAAGGTGTTCATCCTCTGTTGGAATACCTATGTTGTTGAACATCATATTAGAGTGCATTTGAAGACCCACTCCCATTGTAGTTCGAGATCTTGAAGTCGTGTTGTCGCATCTTTGATTTATACTATTTCCATAAATTTATGGGCTTATAGGACTATTTTATTGCATCTAGGGCACTTATTTTAGTTAGAAACATTTTTTGTTTCACTAAAAAAGGTTTCCATTTTCCCAAGATACAACCATTTCAGTCAAATTCAGACATATACAACTTTAATACGCCCATTTTTGTTTGTTTTACATAGATAATATTTTGGTTTTTTGTTTTCGTTTCCAGGTTGCTACTCTTTCCAATCTATGTATTCTCTTTCCCTATTCTTTGTGTGATCTTGTAAAATCATAAATAAAGGGGAAATTTATTTGTTGTCTTCTTATTCTCTTTATTGTGTGTTCTGTGTGATCTCGGTAAATAAAAAACATAGAGAACACTTGCATTTTATAGGTAAGCTAACCGAGATCTAACCCTTGTTGTTGTTGAGAAGAGAAATGTTTTTGTATGTGAACGCATGAAAATGAGTTTTTTTTTTAGCATGCACTTCAAGTCCGTATTCCAAAACAACAACACCCCCTCATCCTCCTTCTTAAAATTATAATGTGTTTTGCAATAACTCACTTGGTTAAAAGTTTTTTTACTTAGTAAGAGGTCTTGAGTTCAAGTATATTTTTTGTTACTTTTTGAAAAAGTTCATGCATTCATTGTAAAGTGCAGTTCACTTAAATTATAAAAGTGAATCACTATAAGTAGCTTTAATCTTCCTTTTAGTTACTTTTTGCATGCAACTTTAATTTACAAAGTAACTGTGTTGAATATTGATTCATGATACTTGCTCCTGCATTGTGTCGTCTTAGTTGACCACTCACCATTGGTGATGTTGTTATTCATACTGGTTCTCTTCCTTGTGAATTATCATTGACTTCAAATTTTCCTTCACTCTTATCTTCTCGCTCCCTTTCTTCTAATATTTATTTCTTGGATTTGCTCACCTCTACATTGTCTTCGGTTCTTCCTCATTGACAACAAGTGCACAAGGGGGGTGGTTCAAAGAGGGGGGTCCTCCATTTTATTTAATATTCTTGGGTGATGGATCTAGAATAGTTTCCTAACTCTAGACATGGAAGCCCACTAACCACCGCTTAGGACTCTGTCCCTTCCTAGAGGATCCCATCATTGTCTTCTTCTTTTGTAGCGCCACTACTTTGCACCCTATCTTCCTCCAAGGTGAGTGCATCTCACAATATCCAAGGGGGTTTGACTTCATATTCCTCATCCCTACTCCTACTTCTACTAGTATATTCCTTAGATACCCAACTACTACTACCACATCCCTTTGAAGACCTATCTTCTTCTGTGCTTCTCCCTAACACAAAAGTATCCCCAAGACACCCTTTTGGTGTGGCTTGTTTCCTCTTCATGTGAGATTTGATTCCTTCTTCACCCCTTTCTTTCTCCTCACCACTTATTTGTTTGAAATTATTCCTTAGATCAACTCTTCTTATGTATCTCTCAACTCTTTTTCTCCTATGTTCCTCTAGATCCATTCTCCTTTCACCTCATCTCATCTTCTCTAGGATCCCTATTTTTTGATACTTTTTCTCCTTCATATTCTCTTTTTCTCCCTACATTATATCATCCTCCCTTTGCATGGGGAGGTTTAATTGACCATCCTATCGACCTCCATGTGCATTATTCCATCTCTATGAACAACATCTTTATCCATAACGAGATTTCTTCTAACAATCTCTTTCTAGGACCAAAAACACATTTTCTCTTAGCCTCGTTGAAGGACTTTTTGTACTCGATGACAAACTAAAAAATATATCTTTCTGTAATCCGGTCAAACCATAAGCCGATGGCTCTAGCCCACTTATTATCCAAATATCTCATCCTATTAACTATATTCTAGTCCCACACTACTGGCTCTTGGGCTCCCTAAGCAATGTTAACCAATGAATTCCTCTTTACCCACTCATATAACAAACACATAAACTTAGCAAAGAAAATCTCATGCAAATATGTGTATATGTACCTTTTTTTCTAGGGTTCAATGTTGATCACCAATTTCTTGGTCTCTCATCTTGCAAACTCGTACTCCTTCTTAGATAACCAGTCTTTTATTTCCTCACTAGAGGGTTTCCAACTAATTTCCTTCAACACTCAGTACAAAACCTTCATGTCTCGACAACAAAACCATTTGTTGGGTCCTCTTTCATACTTTGGGAGTATAGATCAAAGGTTCGATAGGAGCGACCAATAAAACCCCATAGGCGCTAACATATTCAATCCATAAGAACTAAAGAAGATCTCACCCAAGACACCATGAGAATCACATAGACCATAAAATATTTTGTAGGATGTAAAGGACTTATAAGGACATGAAACCTCTAGATATTACAACCATTCATTCATTTGTTCATTACTTGTTACAAGATTTCCATGAAGAAGAAAATTAATAGATGTACAAACAAACCATAACATAGGAAAATGCAGAAAGAAAGGAATTCATATTTTATTCATTAAACTTGACATTGTTCAGATACAAAATTCATAATAGGGACATGTCATGCACTCTAGTCTCTCTTCTTTTCATTCATTCCTGTCTACTAACTACACAATGGACTCATGAAAAAATTGTTACCAAATAGGACTGAAACTTTCATTCTCTATTTCCAATCTACCCACTAACCCACTACTCGACTACCCTATTGCTCCACTACTCCACTCTCTCTTGAGTGAACTGAAATGCCAACTCTTTACATGTCTACATGCATCCCCCATATATTTCATGGAGTGTGGAAATCCTAAATAACTTGCTAGATCATCCATAACCTTGCCCATGATCATTTGGGTTGTTACAAAATTAGTTACAAAGATTCCCAAAATATACACTAGGACTTTGTCTCCATGCGGTCTCTTTTTTATTCATCGTGTGAAATTAAAAATGGGTTGGCATGCATAGTATTCCCAATTATATTTCAAAGAGCACCTAGACTCAAGGAAAACACACCTCATGTATGGTCTAGGTTATCAACACTATACACAAAAATACATTTTGAATTGTGAACATAAACACACTAAGATTCCTAACAACTTAGCAAAATGGAAAGTAAAACACACGCAATTATATTATGCACATCACACAATAATTTAATGCCCAAAATCACTATTTTTGTATCCAATACAAACTCATAAAAAATGGGCTCCCGTACTAAGGAAAACGACCCCTTTCTTATACAAAATAAAATGTCAAAACACTTACAAAACCATCCTTGGTTTCCATGCCTAAATTTGGTCAACTCAGCTGACTATAACAACCCTGTAATATGTTATTGGGATAGTTATCAACCTACTCCATAAATATCTAAAAAAATCAATTGAGTCATCCCACTAAACTGTCTTCCTAGTCCACAAAGGATGTCATCAAACTACCCTCAAGTCTATTTTTAGGATGCTGCAACAACCCCTTAATGTTGCCCTAAGACTACTTAACCGTCTGACATACCTGTGTCTATTAGGGTGGATGTAGAATCCCCATATCTCTACCCAAAAAACCTATTACTTACCTATCCTAATAGATTGAGGCACTGTAATGTCCCTTTCCAAATAGGAGCTCCAGAGAGGAGGCTTAATGGTCTAAACCGCCCTGTTAGACTATAGCCAAGGACAAAGAGGGGTAAATGGGGTTACTAAAGGTCACTCCAGTCATAGGTGTTATATTCAGAAAGTGACATTGAACTAAAAAGGGTTAAAAGTGCTTTTAAGTCATTATTAGCTAAAAATAGAAGTCAACAGTGAATTAGGGTTTCAATAGTGATTTAGGGTTTTGGAAGTCAATAATGAATTAGGGTTTCAGCATGATTTAAGGTTTTGGAAATCTATAAAGGAAGGGTCAGTGACCTAATTCATTATTATACAGATTATGACTTGTCATTGAGGAGAAGAGGCGCATCTCAGGAGAGATAGTTCAGTGTATTCCAAGAGGAAGACACCAGTCGACTGATTTCGGTGTTGAAAGACACACCCTAGTCACCGGGAATATCATCCAAGTCTTCCATCATTCTTCATTGATTTCGCATTGCTCCCATATTCTGGGTATTATCTTTTAGCTGCTTATTTGTATTCCAGCTAAGATCCTTTTGTATTTTTATCTAGCCGAGTGTTGTTATTTTATTCAACCGCAGTTGCTTATTTGTATTCCGGCTAAGATCCTTTGTTTGTTGATCTAGTTGAGTATTGTCAGTTTATTTAGCCACATTCGACCATTTTGTAATCCACATAGATATCATAATACAAACTTTGTAGTCCTTTGTCGTGTTTATTATTTGTATGATAATTTATATGCTGTAAACCTTTGATCCTACACACACATTAGCAGCGTTTCCTAGACTAGCCAAGTCAGGAACATTACAGGCACCTTCTTGTAGGCTGAGTCCTCCTAATTGTTGTGGCATACCTCCTCCACTAGGAGGAGCCTCCAAACTATAGGCTGAACCTAGGATTAGGATCTAAGGGCTTGTTGCTACCTTCCTCCACTTAGTTGAGCCCTATAGCACTATGGAATCTGTCCTCTCCTAGCAATTTGTGCCTCTTCTAGGCAACGACTTACTCTCCCTTGGATTCCAACTACCACATAGACTTGCAACAACCTCTCTCCTTGTTGACCAAGCCTCTTCTTTCTTCCTAATAGAATTCCAATAGTCACCCGTTGCCTCTCTCCTACCCATAACAATCCAAAAACAATGGATTTGAGGCCTACCTTTGCTGACTGAGTTCTCCTATCCAAGGTACCTGCCAAAAAAAATAATAGAACAACATAAATGATGCCTATTAGCTTCTCTCCATGGCTGGATTGAGGTCACCACACCATCTCTCACATGCTAGTTGAGGTCACTAAGCATCCACACAAGAATGAATGTCTCTCTCACACCTTATGTCGTTTTAAATACAACTCAAAAGGGTGAGTAAAATCCCCAAGTCATTTCAACATTAAATTAGATTTCCTATATGGGTGTGAATCCTCAACACAAGCCCACAAATCCTGTCAACAAACCCATGAAGTCCCATCTCCATTCCAATGGGGTTTTCATCCAATCAAAAGTACAATGAGGTGCCAATGAGTATTCCCACATGCCTGACACCCAGGGTTACTTGTGAGAATATTCTCTCGAAGCTACAAAACATCGACACTCCCTCTTAGAAAGGGGGGTATCCTCACCTACTTTAATATCACCTAGAAGCAGTTATTTCTCTTGAAATGGATCCACTATCATAACTTCTATCCAATCCTCCTGATTGGATTCTCCCTCTGTCACCGAAGAAAATATTGTTGGATGGCATGGTCCCTCTTATTGGAAGACATCCTGCTTCTAGAATCCTCCAAATTATGAGCATCTTTCCTGGCCATCTCAACTCATGACACCTTCTTGAAAGTCTTGGAAGACTCCTCTCTCCCAACTAGACCTGAAGGTAGATTCCCTCTGAATGGTTGACTCTCTCTCTAAGCCTGTTGAATCCCTATGAAGTCAGACTCCCTTTGATTCTGTTGAGTCCCCCTAAATTCGGGCTCCTTTTGAGTCTACAAAACCTCCAGATCTACCTGGTCCTTGTCCACTTTCACTCTTCCACTGATGGTCATGAGCATGCATAGGATGGCCCTTTTTCCTATGCATATTTATCTCTATATATCCAAGACCACTGTCATGTTTGAGCTAGATACTCTGGGCATGAACAACACCTATCCATCCTGAAACAACATTGCGTAGTCACTTCAACATTAAATTAGATTTCCTATGTGGGTGTGAATCCCCAACACAACCCTAGAAAGCTCGTCAATGAACCCATGAAGCCCGAGCTCCATTCTAAGTGGTTTTTCATCCAAACAAAAGTGCAGTGAGGTGCCAATGATGATTCCCACATGGCTGACACCCAAGAACACTTGTGGGAATACCTCCCGAAGATACAAAACATCAACATTCCCTTGGTTAGAATGCAAATGTTTTTCCTTGCCTGCACAATGCTTCTACAAAACCT
This sequence comes from Picea engelmannii, assembly GCA_009831015.1. Lineage (NCBI taxonomy): Eukaryota > Viridiplantae > Streptophyta > Pinopsida > Pinales > Pinaceae > Picea > Picea engelmannii. The sequence goes on from ML792617.1 coordinate 471,372, forward strand.
TGGGTGCCAATAAATACCATGCACAATATTTTATTTTTGGCGCACACATAGCTTCTGCAAAACCTTGGGTGCCAACAAATACCATAAACTACTTATCCATCCAATTGTATAATAATGGTTAACACATGCACCAATCCATACAAATGTGTTTCTTTGTGACTAGTGGTCATGTTCCAGTTCTTGGGTTAATAAACAATGCCATCAAGTCTTGTTTTGAAATGTTGATATCTCTAACCTAGTTTTTATCTAGACTAGTCCTATAATAGTCAAACATTTTGGCCCTATAATTATAATTTTTTGTTAACTAGCCTTGGGCATTTCCAATAGAAGTAACAATGATATATAGGGATGTGGCTAGTGAAGGATATGAGGACTTTCTAGTATTTCTTAAGTCCTATATAAGGGTTCTTAGTGACCTCAACCTTGCATAAATTTGAATGTTTATGTTTCCTGCTTCTGGGCTAGGGTTTGGTTAGTATTCATGTAGTGATCTTGGGTTTGGGTTTTCTCTAGGTGCATGATCCATGTTAATTAAGTATGGTACATTTTAATAAGGGGAAAGCAATGTTTATTTTTATTTTTATAATTTAAAGAAATTTTGAAATACATAAACAAGAAAATTCAATCAAATACTTAAGTGGAACCAATCAATGACCATGTCAGCAAAATCCAACAATACTTTTTCAAGCTCTCCTTAAATATATCTTCTCAATTTTCTCAATAAATCCTAAAACATGTGGTGCAATATGTTTGTAACAATGGGTTGGCCGCGATCATTTTGTCAAATTAAAAAAACAAAATGGAAAGTGTGTTCATAGAGAACACATGCCTTCCTAGAGCACACATGCATTCCTAGAGCACATGTATGTCCTTAGGAATGCACACACGTTATTAAGAATATGCATGAGTTCTTAAGAGTGTCTATTTGGTGCTAAATTGGAGGCCTTTGTGGTGGTT
>ML792617.1:483100-521231 GCA_009831015.1 Picea engelmannii
TTCTTTGTAACTGGAACGTTGGGTTCTTGGAACGTGTTCGTTTGTTATAAGCCTACACATAAATAAAGAGATCTGTGTTTATTCAGTTTGTGTTTATTCTAATAGGATGGATCATCATATCATCCATATGGTTGACCAGTTTTGTGTATTTTTCAAGAGATCTGCAGTCCTTGTTTCACTGGGAGGATTTTTTGACAAGTATTATTGTTGAGTCGAAAGCTAATCTGAATGAACACTGCAGAGGACGATTGTTTCGAGAGAAAAGACTTCCTAAAGAGCCATACAAGAAAGTGGCATTGCTAGTTCGATCATAGCGATTCGGCTATATTCCTTGTTACTGACCATGGCACTCTGTCTGCAGAAACTCATGGTCTCACTCAGCAAAACTTGTTGGTTTCTTACTGAGATTGTATTCCGAAGGATTCGGCTTGTATTATTCAGCCGTGAAAAGGTTTTGGTGTCTGGATCTGACATCTCACCAACAGATAAAACAACTAAAAATCCATTTTTCAAGTACAATGAAGCTTTGGAGGTCATAAGAATGCCAGGAGAAATGGCGTACAGCTTGTGGATAGCAAATCAATCGGCATTTAAAAGGGTAGAGAAGCATATGGAAGAAGGATTTAAAAAAGGGCAATGGTAGTTCTAAATTGATCAAGTTAAAGGAACATAAAGTCATGGAAGATGCAAGCAGTTTCATTGATCCGTTTTATGATCTTTTATTACGAGGACGTTGCGTCTACAGATATTGATGATGCTATCCAAGCTTACTGTCAAGCATGGCCCCTCATGGATATTGTTGACGCTTCAAACCCTGAAGCCAATTTAGTGAGTGAGGCCGCAGACAAAGAATTCGATGCCCTTGAAGACATTTGGAAGCAGCATCTTAAGACGAAGTCTATTGAAAATCCAAAATACAGTGATTTCAAAGACCAACTGTCCAAACTAGAAGAAGAGGAGATCAAGAAGGGCCAACTTTGCCAAGAAGAGGATCTGAAACTATTTTCCAATGAAGAGGAAGAAAAAGCGAGAAAAGACAAGAAGTACAAGGACAGATTTCACGACAGGAAGGAATGGTTGAAGAGTGCCACTGAGAAAAGCAGCTTATACAAAACACGGAAAGCATTGGATCTTGATAGAGATTATTCAATGGATAGATTAAAAAGCTTATTGGCCAATGTTATTGTCTCTTGCATAGACGTGGAGTTAGACAAAGCGCTCATAAAACTTTGCAATAGATGGGCACATTGCTCTTTTCTCACAATAGATACACAGACAATAACTAAATGTTTTTGCCACTTTAGGTTCATGATGGCTGAGCTAGAATCACGCAGGCTTATCAAAGCAACCTATATGAAAGACGCAAAGCTTGAAGAGAGAGAGCTTAGAAGACTCAGAGTTACAGACTCAAATCGACCCTCCTTTCAAATGAGCCTCTCATCTCCTTATATACAAAATTTCGGAGAAGAGAATCATTTCTTAGATAGGACATTTTACTATTCTCTTGGAATAAGAGCTACTTTTAAGATTTGGCCGAGCCGTCATGCAAGAACCTTCCGACCAAATTTCAAATCTACTTTCCACGTTTCTAAGGAATCTTAGAAATGCGGGTCAAACCACGCCAAAAGCTAGAGAAGTGCTCTAGGTTTCTAAGATCCTTTTATTTGAAACATACAAAGTGGACATTTATGACGAAAATCCACGAAAACCGACTGACACCACGGTCGGCCAGTAAGACATGAAATGACTGGCACCATTTTCGGTCAGTAATACATGAAAGTGGATGGGTTCCACCATTTTATTCCACTGGTTGATCATGAAAGTGATTGAAACAATATGGGTCCCAGTGCTGAGTATAGACCTCCCTGTACATCATTGGATCTTCATTGCTATCTTCTTCTTGTTGGAGAACATACTTTGTTCAGATAACCCAAGGATTCTTCTCATTTATGAAGTTTGTCATATACCCAATGCTTGAGATCTGATTAAGCCGATGAACATTATCAGAAAGATTTAAATGATGAAACATTTGTTCAACATTCAATACATTTGGATGTATTGCACTTGGGTTTAACCCAAATTTTTTCCACCAAGTCTCAAGCCAGGCTGGTTCAGGGTTGGTATTTGATCTGAAGTGACTAGAAAACTTTATCATGCAATAATAATATTTATACCTGTCACTCCATAAGCATATATGATCCCACATGGCTTGATACTGATGGTAATTTATTTGATGAAAAAACTGATAAGGATCTTGCTGGGGCCAAGACTGCAATGCTCTCATTCAATTTATCATAAAATAAGAATGATCTAGAGTCTCTAGCCATTGTTGAGAAGTTTGACAGAACCACCTTCTGAATGTAGATCTTAGTCTTGTGATATCTCCCATTTCTATTAGTTTTTCTCAAGAAAAAAGTGTAGAAGCTTGATGCATTCTGCCTATAAGATGTTGAGGACGTATTACATGAATGCTCGTGTTAGAAGAGAATCCAGGTAGATCGAATTCAATTCCTTTAGACCATCTTAACTCTCAATGAAGAGCCCAGTGTTGAGAATAAGTTTCCCAGTCAAGATTGTCATCAACCTGTTCTGTCACTGGCATGTTGTTTAGATCATCCCATGTATTGATAATGACCAGACTCTTAGGTTGGATTGAACAAAACACAATATTTGACCGTGGCTTTGAAATGAAAGCAAGTATCTTTTTAACAGGTGGATAACCTTTTGTTATGGTCAGAATCGTGATGGAATAGGCTGGGTGGCCTTGAGATGTCCTGGCAGATCAATGAGGTTCAACAACAACAAGAAAAGGAGTTCCCAAAATACAGTCTACGGGCAGATCTGCCAAGGTAAACTTCATTCCTAAAGCATACTGGTCAAACCATAAAACACCTTTCAGAACTTCAAAATTAAAATTTGTAGAAACATTCCCTAGTCCAATGGCAGAATAATTTCTAGGGAGCCAATATTTACAAGGGATCAATTTTTTGTTGAGGAGGTTCATATATGATCCAGTATCAAGCAAAGCATTTAAATAAAACATTTATGTGTTTATCTCTAGATTTATATTGACATGATACTTTTGAAATTGGATAGGCAAGTTTTTCATAGCATTTAATCCTTGCAAATGGGTTGAGTCATGGGGATGTCTCTCTAGTTCAATTGGTACATCTTCTAGTGGTGGAGGAAGAGATTCCACCTGGTCTTTTAAGGCTTTTATTTCTTTCCTTTCCCATAAATCAACTTTATATGAATCTTCAGAAACCTCTTCGTTTGCTTCATCTTTAGCTTGAGTTCAACAACTTCCTTCTTTAGATAAAATACTTATTTTTCCAGGTCTGTGAGTGAAGGATGTTGCAACTTAGTTTCCTTGTTGTGCTTAATGAAAGACTTGGTATTTCTTTCAAATGAAGCCTCTAGAAATAACGGCTTAATCCCTTCTTTGTGGGAAGATTCTGGATTGCTTTGCTTCTGTCCTGCTGTCATAGTTTTCAAAAAGGATTCAAGTAAACATTTTTTCATATCCCCTTCTGGAAAGGCTTTTATTTGAGAAAACATTTGGGCATATTGATCTCTAGTGTTATGGTACATGCATATCTTTATTTTTTCTCTATGCCTTTGGGGGATGGATACAAAATTCGATTCAGAAGAGTCTTCGCATGAACAAAAATTTGGATTATTACACTTACACTGATAATTTAGAAGAATTTCTTCATCAGCTGAGTTAAATTCAAAGTCTGAAGTCTTTGTGGATTCAGAACAACATCCTTCATGAAGTAGATGGACTTCTTCTCTTTTGACAAAAGGATGATCTGGGCATTGATTTGTTAAGTGGTCATTTGCTCCACATCTGTTGCAGTGAACCTTGTGTGCTAGTTGTTGTGTTGTTTTTGTACTAGCTTTTTGATGTGCTTCTTTGGCCCTTTGTTTCGAGATTTTTCCTTTAGATATTCTTGAGTTTTTCCCCTCTGGACAGGAACTTGCTATTTGTCTAGTTTTACCACAAAGCCAACATTGCACTTGTTGCCTTGCTTGGATGGAATGTGTTTTTAGCATAATGTCTTCAGGCTCATAATAGTGAGTTTTTTGTCTATATCCGCCTCAGTTTGAAGGTTTCTGATCTTTGAATGCCCTAAACTTATTTTTCCTTCTTTTGGTGGGATCTGTGAGATATAGGCCATATTTCTCACAAATAGACTTGCTATCCGGTAGGCGAGACAATTTTTGGATAGACTTATGGACTTTCATGTTTATACATAGTCCAATTAGGGCTTTAGTGATGAGAGAATAAATTTCTCCCCAGGTATACATCTCATAGGGTAATTTGAATACCTCTTGCATTTTGAGATATTCTACAAACTTACTCGGGATAGCTGGAAGGTAGACTTGCTTCTATAAAAGATTTTGGCTGTCTTTTACTTCAAATATTCTTTGCGTCCATTCTTTGTGGAATTCTTCATATTCTAACATTTTTCTGCACTTGGCATTCATCAATATCAGTTCGTGTTTGTTATCCAATTCTTCCTCAGTACCACACCAATGCTCCAGAATTAGTGTGGTGAGAGATCCTATCATATTATTCTGAGGAGTTCCATTTAGATGGTAGACAACATCTCTTTGTTCATCCCTTAATATTTCTTCTTCCATTTTTGTTATCATAATAGGTGAGGAGATGACTTCCCACCATTTGCTTAATGTTCCTGTGAAGCATTGGATTAAATATTTGCATGCTTCTGTCTCACTTTTTCCTTTCACGCAGATAATTTTATAGGAGACATAAATTCTATCCAATAGTTGTCGGACTTGTCCTATTGATAGACCATCTATGTTCCATTCAGGGAACCAATCTTCTGCAAATGTTTAGGCTTCAGGCATCTTTCCTTTACCTAGAAGATCAAGTGCAGGTGGCCTGTTCATCTGGTGTGGGATATTTTCATATGAAGGTCTTTGGATAGAAACTAGAGATAGATTAGGGTTTGTGGAAGAGGAAGAGGGATTTGGTTCTTCTTTTGGAAAATGGATTGATAATTTCTTCACGTTTGACTTTTCTTTGGGCTTATATACAGGGGAAACAATAGAAATTGGAGAGTGAGGGAGAATAAAATATTGGGGAATTGGTTTGTCAAGAGTAGTGTCCTTTTGTTTGATCTCTAACAGAGTTTTTCCCATGATTGAGAAGGCTTCTCCCAATCCTTCCATCAGTTCTTCATGATTTTTTGTAGAATCCTCAGTTTTCTGCATCACTATGTTTTGAGTATTCCCAACTCGATCATAAATGTCTGCAACTATGTCATTCATATGATTTACAGATTGAGCTATTGTGTTTGTAGAGACCTATAGGTCTCTAATATGCCATTTTCTGGCATAATCATTGGTAACAAATGTGTGTGTGGCCATACCTCTAAGAGCAGTATTTGTCCAATTTACTTGTTCTGATATGGATTGGACTCTTTTTTCTATACCCGAGAGTTGGGTGTCTTCATCAGCTAACATTAGACGTATAACTTTGACTTGTCTATTACTGTCTTCAAGAATGATACCTTTAAAAGGTGGAAAATTTGATGTGGATTCAATAATATTTCCTTCCATGTTTTTCCATTCATGGCGGGAAGATATTTCTTTCCCTCCTTCCATCATCTGGACTGTAGGATTTTGGGATTTTCTTTTCCATTCATAAAAAGAAATCCAGATGTCATTTTCTGAAATATATGTTTTCCATTCTTGTGACAAACTAGACTTTTCTTTGTCTGAAGTGGAAAGATTAAATTCAGATGATTCAGGATGGGTGAACAAATCCTAGTTAAGCATTTTCTTGATCCATGCTTCTTCAATGGTGTTCTTAGAACATCCCATCATAACTGAATGGAATTTATGAATTTGTTCAATAGATGGCCTTTGCATGGATGGAGGTAGAGGATTATTAAATCGACATTCAAGTATGATCTGATCACATTTTTCGATATATCCTAGGCCATATCTTGGGGTCCCTGGTGGTCTCATTCCTTTGTAAATGTCTTGGAGTTGGGGATCTAATGTCTCTATAGTAGGCATATAGTGAATCATGAGACATATTGGAGATTATGAACTTGAAGTACTAAGATCTTCAACATTCTGATTGTTACGAAAAAACACAGATTGATCCATGATGAAAGTAATAACTATTACTGCACAGAAAAGCAGGGCGTTTAATTATAGTTCTTTTCACCGGAGTGAAAGAATGTCAAATAGGCTCCTGGCCGACTGCTCAGGCAATAACTAGTTAAAACTTGGAAAGTTGCAGAAGTGGATACCTTGTCTTTCAAAGGCCCAAGACTTCTGATATGGCTTTCAGAAAGTCTCAAGAGTGGAAACCTTGTCTTTCAAAGGCTCGAGACTCTTGATACAGTTTTCGATATTAATTTTTATAGAAAATAAAACAATTAACAGAGTGAGAAGTATGTTATCATACCCGGGTTGAAAATGTGGCTGGCTCTGATACCATTTGTGACTCAGAGGCTTCCTCCGGCGGAGAATGAAACTTGAATAAAACTTGTCTCAGACTTATGCCTTTACCGATTGCTTCCTTTTTCGATCTCAGCATGAACCCATAAAACCTTTTATTTGAACCCAAGAAAGATCCCAGCATGAACATTCAAACAGTCCAACGCCTAATTGCCCTTAGAAGCCACCTGCTTAGCAGGACTTACTGCGTACAATATTCAGGACCTAAGTGAACTTTCAGTAATCTCCTCGGTGAACTTTCGTAAAGCTCTCCAGTGAACTCCATACAATCGCAATAGTAGGCAAACAAATAGACCATAAAACAGAAACAAGATAATAGACAATTTTCAGAGATAAAATGTGGAAGTTGATTTATATTAAAAGAGACAGAGTGGCTGGATATATAGACTTTGAGCATAGATTGCTCTTTTCTCAAAATAGACACACAGAAAGACTAGAACTAAATTCTTCTGCCACTTTAGGTTTGTGCTGGTCGAGCCAGAATCACGCAGGATTATCAAAACAACCTATATGAAAGATGCAAAGATCGAAGAGAGGGAGCTTAGAAGACTCGGACTTACAGACTCAAATCGACACACCCTCAAATGAGCCTCTCATATCCTTATATACAAAATTTCGGAGAAGAGAAACATTTCTTAGACAAGACATTTTACTATTCTCTTGGAATCAAATCTACTTCTAAGATTTGGTGGAGTGATCATGCAAGAACCTTCCAACCAAATTTCAAATCTACTTTCCACGTATCTAAGGAATCTTAGAAATGCAGGTCAAACCATGCAAAAAGCTAGAGAAGTGCTCTGGGTTTCTAAGATACTTTTATTTGAAACATTACAAAGTGGAGATTTATGACGGAAATCCACAAAAACCGACTGACGCCACTGTCGGTCAGTAAGACATGAATAGGCAAGACTTAGTCATTCTCAATGTGAGTATGGAATCTTTCTTCATAATTGAGAGTGTCCCACATTTTGCTATAGATTTTCCAAATGATAAAAGGTTGGCCATTTATCATTTGTACACTGGTTTTAGCCTTGGTTACTCATTGAAAATGGTTGAAGATGAAATGACACAAAATTTCCCCATCATTTGGCCTATTCTGAAAAAGACTTTGGACATATTGGAGAGGAGATAAAAGGTTTCATATAGAAGATAGAATTGTTGGGTCTACTACACTTTATTGAGACCAAAATCTTTCCACCAATCTGCAAGCCAACTTGGAGGTCTTCCTGTTGTGGCAGTGTTAACATTTCCAAATTTGACATGTGTAAAAAGGTCTTCTTGCTATATGAAATCCCACCACAACGTTTTGTAATGAGAATAATCATAGTCACTGCCAGGGAAGAATAGGGATTGATTTCTTTCTTGCCAATGGCATAGTAATCTAGGTCTTTGGAGGCAAAAGTATTGTTGGTTAAAACCCTGGTTATTCCTGATATCCCAAATGAGATCTATGTCATGAAAAATACTGGAGAGAGCATCTTGTGCTTCAACATCATTTTGTGAACCTCTTGAAATAATAGGAATCAGGGCATTATAACTTTGCCTGTTGCGTACTTCTGGGACCAGTCCTAAACAATGGAATTGGTTTATGGGAGATAGAAATTTCGTACTTCTTAATTCCCAATGAGGTTTCCAGTTTGATGAGTATTGTTCCCAACTCAATGTATCTAGAATAGTTATTAAGACTTTAGATCCATTTCTCAATTGGACAGAGAGAATCATAGAGACCTGCTGGAGGTGTTCTATGTTTAAAAAGTCTAGGATACAATTTGTGGTGCCTTTAATATGTTCTATGGAAAAATCAAAATTGCTAAACAGGGCTTGCCACCTAGAAAATTTGGCATCACTGGGAGTTCTTATTTCTTTGTTAAGAACTTTATTCATAGCTGCAACATCAATTCTTAGCAGAAATTTCTTATATATAAGAATTATTTCAAACTTATGAATAGAATTTAGAGCTGCTTTTGATTCTTTGTCTAGGGCAGAATAATTCTTTTCACTAGCTTGCCAGAGTCAGGAAGAAAACTGAACTATTTCTTTTCTTTTCTTACCTCCTTGTTCTATGACTTGTTTAAGGACGTCTCCCCAACCAAGATTGTTGGCATCTGTTTCAACGATTTTAGGAAGATCATTGTCATAGATATAAAGCAATGGGAGTGTCTTTGCTTTGGACTTAATATTTCTGACAGCTTGTGAATGTGCTTCTGTCCATGGCATTGGATCTTTCTTTAACCTGTCATTCAATAATTTACGATCCTGAGCACATCCTTTATAAAAATGACTAATATAATTTAAGCTTCCAAGAAACCTTCGGAGTTGGACTTTGTCAGTAATTTTATCTGGAAACTTATCGGCAAATTCAACGGCATGGGTTTGCAGGGCTAATTCACCATTCCAAATAATATGGCCAAGATACTTGACTTCAGTTTTGAAAAGTTCAAGTTTTTTCTTTGAGAAAACCAGTCCTTCTTCTTTGACAACTTGTATGAATTTCTTAAGATGTTTGAAATGTTGTTCAATAGAGGAAGAAAATACAAGTATGTCGTCAATATAAACAATAAGCCAATCGAAATAAGATTTCAAAGTGTCATCCATGACTCTTTTGAATTTTGCTGGGGCATTTTTCAAACCAAAGGGCATGACATTCCATTCACAATGTCCTACTGGAACACTCAAAGTTGTTTTGAATTTGTCTTCTTCTTTTACTGCTACTTGCCATAATCCTAATTTTAGGTCAAATTTAGAAAAATTCTTTGCTCCAACAATCCTTGTTACCAAACTTGTTTTGTTTGGAATATGATAGGTATCATCAGCCAATACTTTATTTAGTGGTTTATAATTTACCACTAATATCGGGATTCCTCTGAGATGTTCAGAATGTTTATTAACATAGAATCCATAGCAATTCCATGGACTAATGGATTCTCTGATAAGTCCTTTGTGAAGTAATCTTTTGATTTCTTCTAAACATGGCCTTTAATACTCAACATTCATTGGGATAGCTCTTCTTTTGCAAGGTTTTCCTTCATAGGAATCTTTATATGGAAGTGTGACTTAATGTTTTTTCTGATGCCAGAAAGCAGTTGGATTTTCTGAGCATATTTGATCTTCAAATTCTTACTTCAGCTTTAGAATATTTTGTTGTATTTTACTTTGGTTAAGATGATGAATAATCCTTAACTCTGATTGCTTGTTTTTCAATTCTTCTATCTTGAGTGTCTTACTCTGGACCATGTAAACCAGAGAATAAATCCTAGGAGAAGATACAAAAGGAAGTTTAACATATATTTTTTATCCTTTTGTTGGTGAAGGAATGCTGATAAAATAACCAAAAGTTCCATTTGATAATTTTGTAGAACCATGAGGCTCAACATCAACAAAAAAGGGACTTCCGAGAATACAGGCTACCAAAATGTTTATAAGTAGAAATTTCAAAGAGAAGAAGTGATGTTTGAAACATAGAACTGCCTCAAGGACTTCATAGGAGATTAGTGTTGGCACATTTCCTAATCTAATAGCACTCACTTGTGTTTTATGCCAAAATTGGATAGGAATGATATCTTTATTCAAAAGATTGAGGTCAGATCTCGTGTCTAACAAAGTCTTGAGTTTGAATAATTTCCCTTTGATCTTGACATGTAAGAGGACATGGAACTTTTGATGATGAATGGGGAGAATTCTCTCGGCCTTGTTTTCATGTCCTATACCCTGACCTTCTTTCTTTGTTTCTGCCTTGATTTCTTTCTTAATATTTCCAATTTCTCTTCCTAAATCGGAGATGGAAATAGTCTATACAGGGCAAGAAATAAAAGTGGTTGAGAGAGGGCGCAAAGTGGGTTTACAAGAAGACTTCAGGGCCATTGACCTTTTGTGCAAGGTGGAAATAATTTGTTTTTGGGTTTTCCATTCATAAAATGAAATCCAAACATTGTTCTTGGTCATATATTCTTGCCAATTTGTTGATAAGGCCAGTTTTTCTTTGTCTAAGATAGATTTGGAGAATCTTTCTGCATCAGGATGGGAAAATAGATCCCAATTCAACATACCTGTCATCCATTATTCTTTTACCAAATGTTTCTAGCACCCATTCATTAATGAAATGAACTTTCTTATTTCTAGTACCGCTGGTCTTTTGATGTCATTTGGGATATTTTTCACAGCATATCTTTGAGAGATATTAAGAGGATAAGATTCTATTATAAAAGGAATGTGAGGTTAATGTGGAAAAGGAAAATCAGAACATTGTGGATGGGGACAAGGTTCTTTTGTTGTAGAGGTTGTAGGAGGAAGATTTTTCCTAGGATTATGATGTCTCTGTTCAAGATGGATTTGTTCATTCTCTGTGCGAGTGGGTAGTGTTGAGAGTGTTACTAATTTAGCACAATCTAAACATTGAACAGAGTAAGGTACTTGTCCTAATGAGGAAGCAAGGGGTTGGAGCGAAGGATGAAAACATAAGGATGGAGTTGATAAAGAAGAAACAGAAAGGCGATCATCTTTGAGGTATGAACATTGAGGAGTAGGGAAAGAGATGATTGTAGAGGAAGAGGATTCTTGGATGTTTGCAAAGGTTATAGATTGTGGTACTGGAACTCGAGGAGTAGCAATGATCCAATTTGCAGGAAAGGAGAGATTTTCCCATTTAATAGTCAGGTGTTCCATTTTTTTATTTAAAGGATCAGTAATACCAGAGTACTAAATTTAGATGTCTAACTGGGAGCATTCATTACTACTGGATATAGAGAATTTGTATGCCTAAAACATCCTCTTGTTTGGATGGAAATGTTTTTCCTGGTTTGGCACATATGAAATCCAGTGGTACAAATCTAGAGTTTAAGAATATGTGCAAGGTTTTCATCAAAGGTATATACAAAGAAGTTTGGAAAACAATCAAAATATATAGGGCCATTGGATAAAAGAGCGACAATGCCTCCTATTAAGGAATCAGTGAACTTATTATTTGTCATATCTCGGATAGTACATATAACATAAGCATATATTCCTTTGTGTACTAAAGGATTGATTCCAATACGTATACAGCCAAAATGTAGATAGTTTGTTTTGCGTTTCTTTGCTTCAACTTGGATTTCTTTAACATTGATCAAAGAAATGGTTTGGCTATCATCACTATTTTGTTGTATGCAACTAACTGATTCTTCAATAATGACTCTAGACACAGCATGAAGGTGAAACATACTTAAGTCATTATAGACTTGGTTTGGGGAGATGGCAGGTAGTTTCCACGCAGCCTGTGGTTGAGACTCATTGGCTTCAATACTTGCATGATTTAGACTGTGAACATTGTTGTCTGCAAGCATAGAGCTTAGATTGCTTGTAGAATTTCTTCCTGAAGTGATTTCTTCTTCAACATTTTTAATATCTCGAAAAGACACTGATCTATCCATGATGAAAGTAATAACAATTACTGCACAGAAAAGCAGGGATTTTAGTTCTAGTTCTTTGCACCAAAGTTGAAGAATGTCAAATAAGCTCCTGGTTGACTTCTCATGCAATAACTAGTTAAAACTTGGAAAGCCGCAGAAGTGGAAACCTTGTCTTTCAAAGGCCTGAGACTTCTAATACAACTTTCAGAAAGTTGCAAGAGTGGAAACCTTGTCTTTCAAAGGCTCAAGAATCTTGATATGGATTTCGAGATTAATTCTTATAGCAAATAAAACAAATAACAGAGTGAGAAGTCTGTTATCATACCTGGGTTGAAAATGTGGTTGGCTTTGATACCATTTTTGACTCAGAGGCTTCCTCTGGTGGAGAATGAAGCTTCCGAGTCACAAATGGTATTAGAGCCAAACACATTTTCAACCCGGGTATGATAACATACTTCTCACTCTATTATTTGTTTTATTTTCTATAAGAATTAATCTTGAAAGTTGTATCAAGAGTCTCGGGCCTTTGAAAGACAAGGTTTCCACTCTTGCGACTTTCTGAAAGTTGTATCAGAAGTCTTGGGCCTTTGAAAGACAAGGTTTCCACTTCTATGACTTTCCAAGTTTTAACAAGTTATTGCCTGAGCAGTCGACCAGGAGCCTATTCGACATTCTTTCACTTCGGTGAAAAGAAGTAGAATTAAACGCCCTGCTTTTCTGTGCAGTAATAGTTATTACTTTCATCATGGATCAATCTGTGTTTTTTCGTAAAAATCAGAATGTTGAAGATCTTAGTACTTCAAGTTTAGAATCTCCAATCTATTTCATGATTCACTATATGCCTACTACAGAGACATTATATCCCCGACTCCAAGAAATTTACAAAGGAATGAGACCACCAGGGACCCCAAGATATGGCCTAGGATATACTGAACAATGTGATCAGATCATACCTAACTGTCGATTTAATAATCCTCTGCCTCCATCCATGCAAAGGCCATCTATTGAACAAATTCATAAATTCCATTTAGTTATGATGGGATGTTCTGAGAACACCATTGAAGAAGAATGGATCGAGAAAATGCTTAACTGGGATCTGTTCACCCATCCTGAATCATCTGAATTTAATCTTTCCACTTCAGACGAAGAAAAGTCTAGTTTGTCACAAGACTGGCAAACATGTATTTCAAAAAATGACATCTTGATTTCTTTTTATGAATGGAAAAGAAAACCCCAAAATCCTACAGTCCTATGATGGAAGGAGGGAAAGAAATATCTTCCTGCCATGAATGGAAAAACTTGGAAGGAAAAACTGTCGAATCCACATCAACTTTTCCACCTTTTAAAGGTATCATTCTTGAAGACAGTAATAGACAAGTCAAAGATATACATCTAATGTTAGTTGTTGAAGCCACCCAACTCTCGGGTATAGAAAAAAGAGTCCAATCCATATTAGAACAAGTAAATTGGACAAATATTGCTCTTAGAGGTATGGCCACACACACATTTGTTACCAATGATTATGCCAGAAAATCGCATATTAGAGACCTACAGGTCTCTATAAACAAAATAGCTCAATCTGTAAATCATATGAATGACAGAGTTGCATACATTTATGATCGAGTTGGGAAAACTCAAAACAGAGTGATGCAAAAAACAGAGGATTCTGCAAAAAATCATGAAGAACTGATGGAAGGATTGGGAGAAGCCTTCTCAATCATGGGAAAAACTCTGTTAGAGATCAAACAAAAGGACACTACTCCTGATAAACCAATTCCCCAATCTTTTATTCTCCCTCACTCTTTGATTTCTATTGTTTCCCTTGTATATAAGCCTGAAGAAAATTCAACCGAGAAGAAATTCCCAATCCATTTTCCAAAAGAAGAACCAAATCCCTCTTCCTTTTCCACAAACCCTAATTTGTCTCTAGTTTCTGTCCAAATACCTTCATATGAAAATATCCCACACCACATGAACAAACCACCTGCACCTGATCTTCTAGGTAAAGGAAAGATGCTTGAAGCCCAAACATTTGCAGAAGATTGGTTCCTTGAATGGAACATATATGGTCTATCAGTAGGACAAGTCCGACAACTATTGGACATAATGAATGTCTCCTATAAAATTATGTGAATGAAAGGCAAAAGTGAGATAGAAGCATGCAAATCTTTAATCCAATGCTTCACAGGAATGTTAAGAAAATGGTGGGAAGTCATCTCCTCACCTATTATGATAACAAAAATGGAAGTAGAGGTATTAAGGGATGAACAAGGAGATGTTTTCTACCATCTAAATGGAACTCCTCAAAATAATATGATAGGAGCTCTCACCACACTAATTCTGGAGCATTGGTATGGTATGGAGGAAGAATTGGCTGACTAACACGGAATCATATTGATGAATGTCAAATGCAGAAAAATGTCAGAATATGAAGAATTCCACAAAGAATGGACGCAAATAATATTTGAAGTGAAAGACAACCAAAATATTTTATGGAAGCAAGACTACCTTGCAGCTATCCCAAGTAAGTTTGTAGAATATCTCAAAATGCAAGAGGTATTCAAATTACCCTATGAGATGTATACCTGGGAGAAATTTATTCTCTCATCACTAAAGCCCTAATTGGAATATGTATAAACATGAAAGTCCATAAGTCTATCCAAAAATTGTCTCACCTATCGGATAGCAAGTCTATTTGTGAGAAATATGGCCTATATCTCACAGATCCCACCAAAAGAAGGAAAAATAAATTTAGGGCATTCAAAGAGCAGAAACCTTCAAACCGAGGCAGATATAGACAAAAAACTCACTATTATGAGCTTGAAGACATTAAGCTAAAAACACATTCCAGCCAAGCAAGGCAACAAGTGCAATGTTGGCTTTGTGGTAAAACTGGACACATAGCAAGTTCTTATCAAGAGGGAAAAAACTCAAAAATATCTAAAGGAAAAATCTCGAAACAAAGGGCCAAAGAAGCACATCAAAAAGCTAGTATAGAAACAACACAACAACTAGCACACAGGGTTCACTGCAACAGATGTGGAGCAAATGACCACTTAACAAATCAATGCCCACATCATCCTTTTCTAAAAAGAGAATAAGTCCATCTACTTCATTAAGGATGTTGTTCTGAATCCACAGAGACTTCAGACTTTGAATTTAGTTCAGCTGATGAAAAATTATTCTAAATTATCAGTGTAAGTGTAATAATCGAAATTTTTGTTCTTGCGAAGATTCTTCTGATTTGAATTTTGTATCCATCCCCCGAAGGCACAAAGAAAAAATAAATATATGCATGTACCATAGCACTGGAGATCAAGATGCCCAAATGCTAGCTCAAATAAAAGCCTTGCCAGAAGGGGATATGAAAAAATCTTTACTTGAATCCTTTTTGAAAACTATGACAATAGGATAGAAGCAAAGCAATCCAGAATCTTCCCACAAAGAAGGGATTTAGCCATTATTTCTAGAGGCTTCATTTGAAATAAATACCAATTCTTTCACTAAGCACAACAAGGAAACCAAGTTGTAGCATCCTTCCCTCATTGACTTGGCAAAAGAAGTATTTTATCTAAAGAAGGAAGTTGTTGAACTCAAGCTAAAGATGAAGTAATATGAAGAGGTTTCTGAAGATTCATATAAAGTTGATTCATGGGCAAGGCAAGAAATAAAAGCCTTAAAATACCAGGTGGAATCTCTTCCTCCACCACTAGAAGATGTACCAATTGAACTAGAGAGACATTTCCACGACTCAACCCATTTGCAAGGATTAAATGCTATGAAAATTTTGCCTATCCAATTTCAAAAGTATCATGTCAAGATAAATCTAGAGATAAACACAAAAATGTTTTATTTAAATGCTTTGCTTGATACTGGATCAGATATGAACCTCCTCAACAAAAATTTGATCCCTTGTAAATATTGGCTCCCTATCAATTATTTTTCCATTGGACTAGGGAATGTTTCTACAGATTTTGATTTTGAAGTTCCCAAAGGTGTTTTATGGTTTGACCACTATGATTTAGGAATGAAGTTTCTCTGGGCAGATCTGCCTGTAGACTGTATTTTGGTAACTCCTTTTCTTGCTCCTGTTGAACCTCATGGATCTGCCAGGACAACTCAAGTCCACCCAGCCTATTCCATCATGATTCCAAGCATAACAAAAGGTTATCCACCTGTTAAAAAGATACTTTCTTTCATTTCAAAGACACAGTCAAATATTGTGTTTTGTTCAAGCCAACCTAAGAGTCTGGTCATTATCAATACATGGGATGATCTAAACAACAGGCCAGTGACATAACAGGTTGATGACAATCTTGACTGGGAAACTTATTCTCAAAACTGGGCTCCTCATTGGGAGTTAAGATGGTCTAAAGGAATTGAATTTGGTCTGCCTAGATTCTCTTCTAACACGATCATTTATGTAATACCTCCTCAACATCTTATAGGCAGAATGCATCAAGATTCTACTCTTGTTGCTCCCGAAAAACTAATAGAAATGGGAGATATCACCAGACTAAGGTCTACATTTAGAAGGTGGTTCTGTCAAAATTCTCAACAATGGCGAGAGACTCCAGATCATTGTTATTTTATGATAAATCGAATGAGAGAATTGCAGTCTTGGCCCCAACAAGATCCTTCTCAGCTTTTTCATCAAATAAATTACCACCAGTATCAAGCCATGTGGGATCATATATGCTTATGGAGTGACAGGTATAAATATTATTATTGCATGATAAAGTTTTCTAGTCACTTCAGATCAAATGCCAACCCTGAACCAACCTAGCTTGAGACTTGGTGGAAAAAAATTGGGTTAAACCCAAGTGCAATACATTCAGATGTATTGAATGTTGAACAAATGTTTCATCATTTAAATCTTTCTGACAATGTTCATCGGCTTAATCAGATCTAAAGAATTGGGTATATGACAAACTTCATAAATGGGAAGCATCCTTGGGTTATCCGAACAAAGTATGTTCTCCAACAAGAAGAAGACAATAATGAATATCCAATGATGTACAGGGAGGTCTATACTCAGCACTGGGACCCATATCATTTCAATCACTTTCATGATCAACCAGTGGAATAAAATGGTGAAACCCATCCACTTTCATGTCTTACTGGCCGACAGTGGTGCTAGTCCCTTCATGTCTTACTGGCCGATAGTGGTGTCAGCCGGTTTTCATGGATTTCTGTCATAAATCTCCACTTTGTAATGTTTCAAATAAAAGCATATTAGAAACCTAAAGCACTTCTCTAGCTTTTGGCGTGGTTTGACCCGCATTTCTAAGATTCCTTAGATACGTGTAAAGTACATTTGAAATTTGGTTAGAAGGTTCTTGCATGATCGCTCCGCCAAATCTTAAAAGTAGATCTGATTCCAAGAGAATAGTAAAATGTCTTGTCTAAGAAATGATTCTCTTCTCCAAAATTTTGTATATAAGGAGATGAGAGGTTCATTTGAAAGGGGTGTTGATTTGAGTCTGTAATTCCGAGTCTTCTAAGATCCCTCTCTTCTAGATTTGCATCTTTCATATAGGTTGCTTTGATAAGCCTGCATGATTCTGGCTCGGCCATCACGAACCTAAAGTGGCAGAAGCATTTAGTTCCAGTTTGTCTGTGTGTCTATTGTGAGAAAAGAGAAATCTATGCTCAAAGTCTGTATATCCAACCACTCTGGCTCTTTTAATATAAATCAACTTCCACATTTTATCTCTGAAAATTGTCTATTATCTTGTCTCTGTTTTATGGTCTATCTGTTTGCCTAATATTGCGATTGTCTGGATTTCATTGAAGATCTTTATGAAAGTTCACTGAGGAGATTATCGGAAGTTCACTTAGGTCCTGAATAGTGTTCATGGTAAGTCATGCTAGCTCAAATAAAAGCCTTGCTAGAAGGGGATATGAAAAAATATTTACTTGAATCCTTTTTGAAAACTATGATAGCAGGGTAGAAGCAAAGCAATCCAGAATCTTCCCATAAAGAAGGGATTAATCTATTATTTCTAGAGGCTTCATTTGAAAGAAATACCAAGTCTTTCATTAAGCACAACAAGGAAACCAAGTTGCAGCTTTCTTCACTCATAGTCCTAGCAAAAGAAGTATTTTATCTAAAGAAGGAAGTTGTTGAACTCAAGCTAAAGATGAAGCAATATGAAGAGGTTTCTGAAGATTCATATAAAGTTGATTCATGGGCAAGGCAAGAAATAAAAGCCTTAAAAGACTATGTGGAATCTCTTCCTCCACCACTAGAAGATGTACCAATTGAACTAGAGAGACATCCCCATGACTCAACCCATTTGAAAGGATTAAATACTATGAAAATCTTGCCTATCCAATTTCCAAAGTATCATGTGAAGATAAATCTAGAGATAAACACATAAATGTTTTATTTAAATGATTTTCTTGATACTGGATCATATATGAACCTCCTCAACAAAAATTTGATCCCTTGTAAATATTGGCTCCCTAGAAATTATTATTCCATTGGACTAGGGAATGTTTCTATAGATTTTGATTTTGAAGTTCCCAAAGGTGTTTTATGGTATGAACAATATGCTTTAGGAATGAAGTTTCTCTTGGCAGATTTGCCTGTAGACTGTATTTTGGGAAGTCCTTTTCTTGTTGTTGTTGAACCTCATGGATCTGCTAGGACAGCTCAAGGCCACCCAGCCTATTCCATCATGATTCCAAGCATAACCAAAGGTTATCCACTTGTTAAAAAGATACTTGCTTTCATTTCAAAGCCACAGTCAAATATTGTGTTTTTTTCAAGCCAACCTAAGAGTCTGGTCATTATCAATACATGGGATGATCTAAACAATAGACCAGTGACAAAATAGGTTGATGAAAATCTTGACTGGGAAACTTATTCTCAAAACTGGGCTTCTCATTGGGAGTTAAGATGGTCTAAAGGAATTGAATTCGGTCTGCCTGGATTCTCTTCTAACTCGAGTATTCATGTAATACCTCCTCAACATCTTATAGGCAGAATGCATCAAGATTCTACTCTTGCTGCTCGATAAAAACTAATAGAAATGGGAGATATCACTAGACTAAGATCTACATTTAGAAGGTGGTTCTGTCAAAATTCTCAATCGAATGAGGGCATTGCAGTCTTATTTTATGATAAATCGAATGAGGGCATTGCAGTTTTGGCCCCAGAAAGATCCTTAGCTTTTTCATCAAATAAATTACCATTAGTATCAAGCCATGTGGGATCATATAAGCTTATGGAGTGACAGGTATAAATATTATTATTGCATGATAAATTTTTCTAGTCACTTTAGATCAAATACCAAACCTGAACCAGCCTGGCTTGAGACTTGGTGGAAAAAATTTGGGTTAAACCCAAGTGCAATGCATCCAAATGTATTGAGTGTTGAACAAATGTTTCATCATTGAAATCTTTCTGATAATGCTCATCTGCTTAATCAGATCTCAAGCATTGGGTATATGACAAACTTCATAAATGAGAAGCATCCTTGGGTTATTCGAACAAAGTATGTTCTCCAACAAGAAGAAGATGACAATGGAGATCCAATGATGTACAGGAAGGTATATACTCAGCACTGGGACCCATATCGTTTCAATCACTTTCATGATCAACCAGTGGAATAAAATGGTGGAACCCATCCACTTTCATTTCTTACTAGCCGACAATGGTGTCAACTGTTTTCATGGATTTCTGTCATAAATCTCCACTTTGTAATGTTTCAAATAAAATCATCTTAGAAACCTAGATCACTTCTCTATATTTTGGCATGGTTTGACCCACATTTCTAAGATTCCTTAGATACGTGGAAAGTAGATTTGAAATTTGGTCGGAAGGTTCTTGCATGATCGCTCTGCCAAATCTTAAAAGTAGATCTGATTCGAAGAGAATAGTAAAATGTCTTGTTTAAGAAATGATTCTCTTCTCCGAAATTTTGCATATAAGGAGATGAGAGGTTTATTTGAAAGGGGGGTCGATTTAAGTTTGTAAGTCCAAGTCTTCTAAGCTCCATCTCTTCGAGCTTTGCATCTTTCATATAGGTTGCTTTGATAAGCCTACATGATTCTGGCTTGGCCAGCACAAACCTAAAGTGGCAGAAGCATTTAGTTCCAGTTTGTCTGTATGTCTATTGTGAGAAAAGAGAAATATATGCTCAAAGTCTGTATAGCCAACCACTCTGGCTCTTTTAATATAAATCAGCTTCCGCATTTTATCTCTGAAAATTGTCTATTATCTTGTCTCTGTTTTATGGTCTATCTGTTTGCCTACTATTGCGATTGTCTGGAGTTCACTGGAGAGATTTACGAAATTTCACTGAGGAGATTACAGGAAGTTCACTTAGGTCCTAAATAGCATCCATGGAAATTCCCGCTAGGCAGGTGGCCGCTAAGGGCAATTAGGCATTGGACTATTTGAAAGTTCATGCTGGGATATTTCTTGGGTTCACATAGGAGGTTTTTTGGGTTCATGTTGAGATCGAAAAAGGAAGCAGTTGGCAAAGGTAGAAGTCTGAGACAAGTTTTATTCAAGCTTCATTCTCCGTTGGAGGAAGCCTCTGAGTCACAAAAACTGATTCTTTAACAATGACTCTGGACACAGCACGAAAGTGAAACATACTTAAGTCATTATAGACTTGGTTTGGGGAGATTCCAGGTAGTTTCCATGCAGCCTGTGGTTGAGACTCAATGGCTTAAATACTTGCATGATTTAGACTGTGAACATTGTTGTCTGCAAACATAGAGCTTAGACTGCTTGTAGAAGTTCTTCCTGAAGTGCTTTCTTCTTCAACATTTTGAATATCTCGAAAAGACATTGATCTATCCATGATGAAAGTAATAAATATTACTGCACAGAAAATAAGGGCGTTTAATTCTAGTTCTTTGTACCGGAGTGAAAGAATGTTGAATAATCTCCTGGCTGATTGCTCAGGCAATAACTAGTTAAAACTTGGAAAGTCACAGAAGTGGAAACCTTGTCTTTCAAAGGCCTGAGACTTTTGATACGAATTTCAAAAAGTTGTAAGAGTGGAAACCTTGTCTTTCAAAGGCCCAAGACTCTTGATACGACTTTCAAGATTAATTCTTTTAGCAAATAAAACAAATAACAGAGTGAGAAGTCTGTTATCATACCCGGGTTGAAAATGTGGTTGGCTCTGATACCATTTGTGACTCAGAGGCTTCCTCCGATGGAGAGTGAAACTTGAATAAAACTTGTCTCAGACTTCTGCCTTTTTTGACTGCTTCCTTTTGTGATCTCAGCATGAACCCAGAAAACCTCCTATGTGAACCCAAGAAAGATCCTAGCATGAACCTTCAAACATTCCAACGCCTAATTGCCTTTAGCGGCCACCTGCCTAGTGAGACTTATCACAGACACTATTCAGGACCTAAGTGAACTTACGGTAATCTCCTCACTGAAATTTTGTAAAGCTCTCCAGTGAACTCCAGACAATCATAATAGTAGGCAAACAAATAGACCATAAAACAGAGACAAGATAATAGACAATTTTCAGAGATAAAATGTGGAAGCTGATTTATATTAAAAGAGCCAGAGTGGCTCGATATACAAACTTTGAGCACAGATTTCTCTTTTCTCACAATAGACACATAGACAGACTGGAACTAAATGATTCTACCACTTTAGGTTTGTGCTAGCTGAGCCAGAATCATGCAATCTTATCAAAGCAACCTATATGAAAGACGCAAAGCTTGAAGAGAGGGAGCTTAGAAGAATCGGACTTACAGACTCAAATTGACACACCCTCAAATGAACCTCTCATATCCTTATATACAAAATTTCAGAGAAGAGAATCATTTCTTAAACAAGACATTTTACTATTCTCTTGGAATCAGATCTACTTTTAAGATTTGGCGGAGCGATCATGCAAGAACCTTCCGACCAAATTTCAAATCTACTTTCCATGTATCTAAGGAATCTTAGAAATGCAGGTCAAACCACGCCAAAATCTAGAGAAGTGCTCTAGGTTTCTAAGATACTTTTATTTGAAACATTACAAAGTGGAGATTTATGACAGAAATCCACGAAAACTGACTAACGCCATTGTCGGTCAGTAAAACATGAACATGCAAGACTTAGTCATTCTCAATGTGAGTATGGAATCTTTCCTCATAATTGAGAGTGTCCCACATTTTTCTATAGATTTTTTGAATGATAAAAGGTTGTCCATTTATCATTTGTACACTGGTTTTAGCCTTGGTTACCCATTGAAGATGGTTGAAGATGAAATGACACAAAATTTCCCCATCATTTGGCCCATTCTGAAAAAGACTTTGGACATATTGTAGAGGAGATAAAAGGTTGCATATAGAAGATATAATTGTTGGGTCTACTGCACTTTTATTGAGACAAAAATCTTTCCACCAATCTGCAAGCCAACTTGGAGGTCTTCCTGCTATGGAAGTGTTAACATTTCCAAATTTGACAAGTGTCAATAAGTCTTCTTGCTATATGAAATCCCACCACAACGTTTTGTAATGAGAATAATCATAGTCACCACCAAGGAAGCATAGTGCTTGATTTCTTTCTGGCCAATGGAATAGTAATCTAGGTCTTTGGAGGCAAAAGTATTGTTGGCTAAAATCCTGGTTATTCCTGATATCCCAAATGAGATCTATGTCATGAAAAATACTAGAGAGAGCATCTTGTGCTTCAACAACCTTTTGTGAACCTGTTGAAATAACAGGAATCAGGACATTAGACCTTTACATGTTGCGTACTTCTGGGACCAGTATTGGACAATGGAATTGGTTTAGGGGAGATAGCAATTTCATACTTCTTAATTCCCAATGAGGTTTCCAGTTTGATGAGTATTGTTCCCAACTCAATGTATCTGGAATAGTTGTTAAAACTTTGGATCCGTTTTTCAATTGGACAGATATAATCATAGAGATCTGCTGGAGGTGTTCTCTTCTTAAAAAGTTTGGGATACAATTTGTGGTGCCTTTAATATGTTCTATGGAAAAATCAAAATTGCTAAACAGGCTTGCCACCTAGCAAATTTGGCATCACTAGGAGTTCTTATTTCTTTGTTAAGAACTTTATTCATAGCTGCAGCATCAGTTCTTAGCAGAAATTTCTAATATATAAGAAATATTTCAAACTTATGAATAGCATTTAGAGCTGCCTCTATTTCTTTGTCTAGGGCAGAATAATTCTTTTCACTAGCTTGCCAGAGTCTGAAAGAAATTGAACTATTTCTTCTCTTTTCTTACCTCCTTGTTCTCTGACTTGTTTAAGGACAGCTCCCCAACCAAGATTGCTGGCATATGTTTCAAGAATTTTAGGAAGATCATCGTCGGAGATATAAAGCAATGGGAGTGTCTTTTCTTTGGAGTTAATATTTCTGACATCTTGTGAATGTGATTCTGTCCATGGCGTTGGATCTTTCTTTAGCCTGTCATTCAATAATTTACGATCTTGAGCACATCCTTTATAAAAATGACTAATATAATTTAAGCTTCCAAGAAATCTTTGGAGTTGGACTTTGTCAGTAATTTTATCTAGAAACTTATCAGCAAATTCAACGGCATGGGTTTGCAGGGTTAATTCACCATTCCGAATGATATGGCCAAGATACTTGACTTCAGTTTTGAAAAGTTGATGTTTTTTCTTTGACAAAACCAGTCCTGCTTCTTTGACAACTTGTATGAATTTCTTAAGATGTTTGAAATGTTGTTCAATAGAGGAAGAAAATACAAGTATGTCGTCAATATAAACAATAAGCAAATCGAAATAAGGTTTCAGAGTGTCATCCATGACTCTTTGGAATTTTGCTGGGGCATTTTTCAAACCAAAGGGCATGCCATTCCATTCATAATGTCCTATCGGAACACTGAAAGATGTTTTGAATTTGTCTTCTTCTTTTACTGCTATTTTCCAGAATCCCGAGTTTAGGTCAAATTTAGAAAAAATCTTTGCTCCAACAATTCTTGTTACCAAACTTGTTTTGTTTGGAATAGGATAGGTATCATTAGCCAATACTTTATTTAGTGGTTTATAATTTACCACTAATTTGGGGATTCCTCTGAGTTGTTCATAATGTTTATTAACATAGAATCCATAGCAATTCCATGGACTAATGGATTCTCTGATAAGTCCTTTGTGAAGTAAGCTTTTGATTTCTTTTGAACATAGCCTTTGATACTCAACATTCATTGGGATAGATCTTCTTTTGCAAGGTTTTCCTTCATAGGAATATTTATATGGAAGTGTGACTTCATGTTTTTTCTGATGCCAGAAAGAAGTTGGATTTTCTGAGCATATTTGATCTTCAAATTCTTGCTTCAGATTTAGAATCTTTTGTTGTATTTGACTTTGGTTAAGCTAATCAATAATCCTTAACTCACACTGCTTGTTTTTCAATTCCTCAATCTTGAGTGTCTTACTCTGGACTGTGTAAACTAGAGAAGAAATCCTAGGCGAAAATACAAAAGGAAGTTTAACAGAGATTTTTTATCCTTTTGTTGGTGAAGGAATGTTAATAAAATAACCAAAGGTTCCATTTGACAATCTTGTAGAACCATGAGGCTCAACGACAACAAAAAAGGGATTTCCGAGAATACAGGCTACCAGAATGTTTGTAAGCAGAAATTTGAAAGATAAGCAATGATGTTTGAAACATAGAACTGCCTCAGGGACTTCATAGGAGATTTGTGTTTACACATTTCCTAATCAAATAACACTCATTTGTGTTTTATGACAAAATTGGATAGGAATGATATCTTTATTCAAAAGATTGAGGTCAGATCCCGTGTCTAACAAATTCTTGAGTTTGAATAATTTCCCTTTGATCTTGACATCTAACAGGACATGGAACTTTTGATGATGAATGGGGAGAATTCTCTCCGCCTTGTTTTCATGTCCTGTACCCTGAACTTCTTGCTTTGCTTGTGCCTTGATTTCTTTCTTAAGATTTTCAATTTCTCTTCCTAAATCAAAGATGGATATAGTCTGTATAGGGAAATAAATAAAAGTGGTTGGGAGAGGGCACAAAGTAGGTTTACAAGAAGACTTCAGGGCCATTGACCTTTAGTGAAAGGTAGCAAGATTTTTTTTTGGGGTTTTCCATTCATAAAATGAAATCCAAACATTGTTCTTGGTCATATATTCTTGCCAATTTGTTGATAAGGACAATTTTTCTTTGTTTGAGATAGATTTGGAGAATCTTTCTTCATTAGGATAGGAATACAGATCCCAATTCAACATACTTTTCTTCCATTCTTCTTTTACCAAATGTTTCTGGAACCCATTCATTAATGAAAGGAACTTTCTTATTTCTGGTACCACTTGTCTTTTGATGTCATTTGGGATATTTTTCACAGCATATCTTTGAGAGATATTAAGAGGATAAGATTCTGTTATAACAAGAATGTGAGGTTCATGTTGAAAAGGAAAATCAGAACATTGTGGATGGGGACAAGGTTCTTTTGTTGTAGAGCTTGTAGGAGGAATATTTGTCCTAGGATTATGATGTCTATGTTCAAGAAGGATTTGTTCATTCTCTGTGTGAGTGGGTAGCATTGAGAGTGTTACTAATTTATCACAATCTAAACACTCAACAGAGTATGGTACTTGTCCTAACGAGGAAGCAAGGGGTTGGAGCGAAGGATGCAAACATAAGGATGGAGTTGATAAAGAAGAAACAGAAGTGCGATCATCTTTGAGGTATGAACGTTGAGGAGTAGGGAAAGAGATGATTGTAGAGGAACACGATTCTTGGATGTTTGTAGAGGTTATAGATCGTGGTACTAGAAAGGAGAGATTTGCAAGAAAGGAGAGATTTTCCCATTTAATAGTCTGGTGTTCCATTTTTTGATTTAGAGGGTCAGTAATAACCATAGTACTAGATTTAGATGTCTATCCGGGAGCATTCATTACTGCAGGATATAGAGTATTTGTATTCCTAAAACATCCTCTGGTTTGGATGGAAATGTTTGTTCTGGTTTGGCACATATCAAATCCAGTGGTACGAATCTAGAGTTTAAGAATATTTGCAAGGTTTTCATCAAAGGTATATACAGAGAAGTTTGGAAAACAATCAAAATATACAGGGCCATTGGATAAAGGAGCGACAATGCCTCCTATTAAGGAATCAATGAAATTATTATGTGTCATATATCGGATGGTACACATAACATAAGCATCTATTCCTTTGTGTACTAAAGGATTGATTCCAATACGTTTGCAGCCAAAATGTAGATAGTTTGTTTTGTGTTTCTTTGCTTAAGCTTGGATTTCTTTAACATTAATCAAAGAAATGGACTCAGAGGATTCCTCCAGCGGAGAATGAAGCTTGAATAAAACTTGTCTCAGACTTCTGCCTTTGCCGACTGCTTCCTTTTGCGATCTCAGCATGAACCCATAAAACCTCCTATGTGAACCCAAGAAAGATCCCAACATGAACCTTCAAATAGTCCAACGCCTAATTTCTCTTAGCGGCCACCTGCCTAGCGGGACTTACCACGAATGCTATTCAGAACCTAAGTGAACTTTCGGTAATCTCCTTAGTTAAATTTTGTAAAGCTCTCTAGTGAACTCTAGACAATCGCAATAGTAGGAAAACAGATAGACCATAAAATAGAGACAAAATAATAGACAATTTTCAGAGATAAAATGCGGAAGCTGATTTATATTAAAAGAGACAGAGTGGCTGGATATATAGACTTTGAGCACAGATTTCTCTTTTCTCACAATAGACAGACATACAGACAGAAACTAAATGCTTCTGGCACTTTAGGTTCGTGCTGGCCGAGCCAGAATCACGCAGGATTATCAAAGCAACCTATATGAAAGACGCAAAGCTCGAAGAGAGGGAGCTTAGAAGACTCAGACTTACAGACTCAAATCGACACACCCTCAAATGAACCTCTCATCTCCTTATATACAAAATTTCGGAGAAGAGAATCATTTCTTAGACAAAACATTTTACTATTCTCTTGGAATCAGATCTACTTTTAAGATTTGGTGGAGCGATCATGCAAGAACCTTCACACCAAATTTATAATCTACTTTCCACGTATCTAAGGAATCTTAGAAATGCGGGTCAAACCACTCCAAAAGCTAGAGAAGTGCTCTAGGTTTCTAAGATACTTTTATTTGAAACATTACAAAGTGGAGATTTATGACGAAAATCCACAAAAGCTGACTAACGCCACTATCGGCCAGTAAGACATGAATAGGAAAGATTTAGTCATTCTCAATGTGAGTATGGAATCTTTCTTCATAATTGAGAGTGTCCCACATTTTGATGTAGATTTTCTGAATGATAAAAGGTTGGCCATTTATCATTTGTACACTGGTTTTAGCCTTGGTTGCCCATTGAAGATGGTTGAAGATGAAATGACACAAAAACTTCCCCATCATTTGGCCCATTCTGAAAAAGACTTTGGACATATTGAGGAGGAGATAAAAGGTTGCATATAGAAGATAGAATTGTTGGGTCTACTGCACTTTTATTTAGACCAAAATCTTTCCACCAATCTACAAGCCAACTTGGAGGTCTTCCTGCTATGGCAGTGTCAACATTTGCAAATTTGACAAGTGTCAAGAAGTCTTCTTGTTGTATGGAATCCCACCACAACATTTTGTAATGAGAATAATCATAGTCACTGCCAGGGAAGCATAGGGCTTTATTTCTTTCTGGCCAATGGCATAGTAATCTAGGTCTTTCGAGGAAAAAGTATTGTTGGTTAAAACCCTAGTTATTCCTGATATCCCAAATGAGATCTATGTCATAAAAAATACTGGAGAGAGAATCTTGTGCTTCAACAACCTTTTGTGAACCTCTTGAAATAACAGGAATCAGGACATTAGAACTTTACCTGTTGCATACTTCTGGGACCAGTCCTAGACAATGGAATTGGTTTATGGGAGATAGGAATTTCGTACTTCTTAATTCCCAATGAGGTTTCCAGTTTGATGAGTATTGTTCCCAACTCAATGTATCTGGAATAGTTGTTAAGACTTCGGATCCATTTCTCAATTGGACAAAGATAATCATAGAGACTCGTTGGAGGTGTTCTCTGCTTAAAAAGTCTAGGATACAATTTGTGGTGCCTTTAATATGTTCTATGGAAAAATCAAAATTGCTAAACAGGGCTTGCCACCTAGAAAATTTGGCATCACTAGGAGTGCTTATTTATTTGTTAAGAACTTTATTCATAGTTGCAGCATCAGTTCTTAGCGGAAATTTCTTATATATAAGAAATATTTCAAACTTATGAATAACATTTAGAGCTGCTTTTATTTCTTTGTCTAGGGCATAATAATTCTTTTCACTAGCTTTCTAGAGTCCGTAAGAAAACTAAACTATTTCTTCTCTTTTCTTACCTCCTTGTTCTTTGACTTGTTTAAGGACGGCTCCCCAACCAAGATTGTTGGCATCTGTTTCAACAATTTTAGGAAGATCATCGTCAGAGATATAAAACAATGGGAGTGTCTTTGCTTTGGACTTAATATTTCTGACAGCTTGTGAATGTGCTTCTGTCCATGGTGTTGAATCTTTCTTTAACCTGTCACTCAATAATTCACGATCTTGAGAACATCCTTTATAAAAATGACTAATATAATTTAGGCTTCCAATAAATATTTGGAGTTGGAATTTGTCAGTAATTTTATCTGGAAACTTATCAGCAAATTCAATGGCATGGGTTTGCAGGGTTAATTCACCATTTTGAATGATATGGCCAAGATACTTGACTTGAGTTTTGAAAAGTTCAAGTTTTTTCTTTGAGAAAACCAGTCCTGCTTCTTTGACAACTTGTATGAATTTCTTAAGATGTTTTAAATGTTGTTCAATAGAGGAAGAAAATACAAGTATGTCGTCAATATAAACAATAACCTAATCGAAATAAGGTTTCAGAGTGTCATGCATGACTCTTTGGAATTTTGCTGGGGCATTTTTCAAACCAAAGGGCATGACATTCCATTCACAATGTCCCGCCGGAACACTGAAAGTTGTTTTGAATTTGTCTTCTTCTTTTACTGCGACTTGCCCGAATCCTAATTTTAGGTCAAATTTAGAAAAAATCTTTGCTCTAGCAATCCTTGTTACCAAACTTGTTTTGTTTGGAATAGGATAGGTATCATCAGCCAAACTTTATTTAGTGGTTTATAATTTACCACTAATTTGGGGATCCCTCTGATTTGTTCAGAATGTTTATTAACATAGAATCCATAGCAATTCCATGGACTAATGTATTCTCTGATAATTCCTTTGTGAAGTAATCTTTTGATTTCTTCTGAACATAGCCTTTGATACTCAACATTCATTGGGATAGCTCTACTTTTGCAAGGTTTTCCTTCATAGGCATCTTTATATGGAAGTGTGACTTCATGTTTTTTCTGATGCCAGAAAGCACTTGGATTTTCTGAGCATATTTGATCTTCAAATTCTTGCTTCAGCTTTAGAATATTTTGTTATATTTGACTTTGGTTAAGATGATCAGTAATCCTTAAATCAGACTACTTTTTTTTCAATTCTTCTTTCTTGAGTGTCTTACTCTAGACTGTGTAAACCAGAGAATAAATCCTAGGAGAAGATACCAAAGAAAGTTTAAGAGAGATTTTTTATCCTTTTGTTGGTGAAGGAATGCTAATAAAATAACCAGATGTTCCATTTGACAATTTTGTAGAACCATGAGGCTCAACATAAAAAAAAAGGGAGTTCCAAGAATACAGGCTACCAGAATGTTTGTAAGAAGAAATTTCAAAGATAAGCAATGATGTTTGAAACATATAGGGACTTCATAGGAGATATGTGTTGGCACATTTCCTAATCCAATAACACTCATTTGTGTTTTATGCCAAAATTGGATAGGAATGATATCTTTATTCAAAAGATTGAGGTCAGATCTCGTGTCTAACAAAGTCTTGAGTTTGAATAATTTCCCTTTGATCTTGACATCTAAGAGGACATGTAACTTTTGATGATGAATGGGGAGATTTCTCTCGGCCTTGTTTTCATGTCTTGTACCCTAACCTTCTTGCTTTGTTTGTGCCTTGATTTCTTCCCTAAGATTTCCAATTTCTCTTCCTAAATCGGAGATGGAAATAGTCTGTACAGGGCAAGAAATCAAAGTGGCTGGGAGAGGGTGCAAAGTGGGTTTGCAAGAAGACTTCAAGGCCATTGACCTTTTGTGAAAGGTAGAAAGAATTTGTTGTTGGGTTTTCCATTCATAAAATGAAATCCAAACATTGTTCTTGGTCATATATTCTTACCAATTTGTTGAAAAGCCACTTTTTCTTTGTCGGAGATAGATTTGGAGAATCTTTCTGTATCAGGATGGGAAAACAGATCCCAATTCAGCATACCTTTCATCCATTCTTCTTTTACCAAATGTTTCTGGAACCCATTCATTCATGAAAGGAACTTTCTTATTTCTGGTATCCCTGGTCTTTTGATGTCAATTGGGATATTTTTCACAGCATATCTTTGAGAGATATTGGGAGGATAAGATTGTGTTATAACAAGAATGTGAGGTTCATGTGGGAAAGGAAAATCAGAACATTGTGGATGGGGACAAGGTTCCTTTTTTGTAGAGCTTGTAGGAGGAAGATTTGTCCTAGGATTATGATGTCTATGTTCAAGATGGATTTGTTCATTCTTTGTGTGAGGGGGTAGTGTTGAGAGTGTTACTAATTTAGCACAATCTAAACACTGAATAGAGTAAGGTACTTGTGCTAATGAGGAAGCAAAGGGTTGGAGCGAAGGATGCAAACATAAGGATAGAGTTGATACAGAAGAAACAGAAAGGCAATCATCTTTGAGGTATGAATGTTAAGGAGTAGGGAAAGATATGATTGTAGAGGAAGAGGATTCTTCGATGTTTGTAGAGGTTATAGATCATGGTACTGGAACTTCAGGAGTATCAATGATCCAATTTGCAAGAAAGGAGATATTTTCCCATTTAATAGTCTGGTGTTCCATTTTTTTATTTAGAGGGTTAGTAATAATGAGAGTACTTGATTTAGATGTCTGACTGGGATCATTCATTACTGCAGGATACAGATTATTTGTATGCCTAGAACATCCTCTGGTTTGGATGGAAATGTTTGTCTTGGTTTGGCACATATCAAATCCAGTGGTATGAATCTGGAGTTTAAGAATATCAGCAAGGTTTTCATCAAAGGTATATACAGAGAAGTTTGGAAAACAATCAAAATATACAGGGCCATTGGATAAAGGAGCGACAATGCCTCCTATTAAGGAATCAGTGAACTTATTATGTGTCATATCTCGGGCAATACACAGAATATAAGAATCTATTCCTTTGTGTACTAAGGGACTGATTCCAATACGTATGCAGCCAAAATGTAGATAATTTGTTTTGTGTTTCTTTGCTTCAGCTTGGATTTCTTTAACATTGATCAAAGAAATGGTTTGGCTAACATCACTATTTTTTTGTATGCGGCTAACTGATTCTTTAACAATGACTCTGGACACAGCATGAAGGTGAAACATACTTAAGTCATTATAGACTTTGTTTGGGGAGATGGCAGGTAGTTTCTATGCAGCCTGTGGTTGAGACTCAATGGCTTCAATACTTGCATGATTTAGACTGTGAACATTGTTGTCTGCAAACATAGAGCTTAGACTGCTTATAGAAGTTCTTCCAAAAGTTATTTCTTCTTCATCATTTTGAATATCTCAAAAAGACATTGATCTATCCATGATGAAAGTAATAACTATTACTACACAAAAAATAAGGGTGTTTAATTCTTTGCACTGGAGTGAAAGAATGTCGAATAAGCTCCTGACCGACTACTTAGGCAATAACTAGTTAAAACTTGGAAAGTCACAGAAGTGGAAACCTTGTCTTTCAAAGGCCCGAGACTTCTGATATGGATTTCAGAAAGTCGTAAGAGTGGAAACCTTGTATTTCAAAGGCCCGAGACTCTTGATATGGATTTTGAGATTAATTCTTATAGAAAATAAAACAAATAACATAGTGAGAAGTTTGTTATCATACCCGGGTTGAAAATGTGGTTGTCTCTGATACCATTTGTGACTCAAAGGCTTCCTCTCTATGCCCCCGAAGGCATAGAGAAAAAATAAAGATATGCATGTACCATATCACTGGAGATCAAGATGCCCAAATGCTAGTTCAAATAAAATCCTTGCCAGAAGGGGATATGAAAAAATCTTTACTTGAATCCTTTTTGAAAACTATGACAGTAGGACAGAAGCAAAGCAATCCAGAATCTTCCCACAAAGAAGGGATTAAGCCGTTATTTCTAGATGCTTCATTTGAAAGAAATACCAAGTCTTTCATTAAGCACAACAAGGAAACCAAGTTGCAGCATCCTTCACTCACAGACCTAGCAAAAGAAGTATTTTATCTAAAGAAGGAAGTTGTTGAACTCAAGCTAAAGATGAAGCAATATGAAGAGGTTTCTGAAGGTTCATATAAAGTTGATTCATGGGAAAGGAAATAAATAAAATCCTTAAAAAACCAGGTGGAATCTCTTCCTCCACCACTAGAAGATGTACCAATTGAACTAGAGAGTCATCCCCATGACTCAACCCATTTGTAAGGATTAAATGCTATGAAAATCTTGCCTATCCAATTTCAAAAGTATCATGTCAAGATAAATCTACAGATAAACATAGAAATGTTTTATTTAAATGCTTTGCTTGATACTGGATCAGATATGAACCTCCTCAACAAAAATTTGATCCCTTGTAAATATTGGCTCCCTAGCAATTATTCTGCCATTGGACTAGGGAATGATTCTACAGATTTTGATTTTGAAGTTCCCAAAGGTGTTTTATGGTTTGACCAGTATGCTTTAGGAATGAAGTTTCTCTTGGCAGATCTACCTATAGAGTGTATTTTGAGAACTCCTTTTCTTGCTGCTGTTGAACCTCATGGATCTGCTAGGACAGATCAAGGCCACCCAACCTATTCCATCATGATTCCAAGCATAAAAAAAGGTTATCCACCTGTTAAAAAGATACTTGCTTTCATTTCAAAGCCACAATCAAATATTGTGTTTTGTTCAAGCCAACCTAAGAGTCTGGTCATTATTAATACATGGGATGATCTAAAAAACAGGCGAGTGACAGAATAGGTTGATGACAATCTTGACTGGGAAAATTATTCTCAAAACTGGGCTCCTCATTGGGAGTTAAGATGGTCTGAAGGAATTGAATTCGGTCTACCTGGATTCTTTTCTAACACAAGAATTCATGTAACACTGTCTCAACATATTATAGGCAGAATGCATCAATCTTCTACTCTTGCTGCTCAAGAAAAACTAATAGAAATGGGAGATATCACCCGACTAAGATCTACATTCAGAAGGTGGTTCTGTCAAAATTCTCAACAATGGAGAGAGACTCCAGTTCATTCTTATTTTATGATAAATCGAATGAGAGCATTGTAGTCTTGGCCCCAGCAAGATCCTTCTCATCTTTTTCATCAAATAAATTACCATCAATATCAAGCCATGTGGGATCATATATGGTTATGAAGTGACAGGTATAAATAATATTGAGTTATGGATAGGTTATGGAGTGCCTGGCTTGAGACTTGGTGACAAAAATTTGGGTTAAACCCAAGTGCAATACATCCAGATGTATTGAATGTTTAACAAATGTTTCATCATTTAAATCTTTTTGATAATGTTCATCAGCTTAATCAAATCTCAAGCATTGGGTATATGACAAACTTCATAAATGAGAAGCATCCTTGGGTTATCTGAAAAAAGTATGTTCTCCAACAAGAAGAAGACAACAATGAAGATCCAATGATGTACAGGGAGGTCTATACTCAACATTGAGATCTATATCGTTTCAATCACTTTCATGATCAACCAATGGAATAAAATGGTGGAGCCCATCCACTTTCATGTCTTACTGGCTGACAGTGGTGCTAGTCCTTTCATTTCTTACTAGCTGACAGTGGTGTCAGTCGGTTTTCATGGATTTCTGTCATAAATCTCCACTTTGTAATGTTTGAAATAAAATCATATTAGAAACCTAGATCACTTCTCTATATTTTGGCATGGTTTGACCCGCATTTCTAAGATTCCTTAGATACGTGGAAAGTAGATTTGAAATTTGGTCGGAAGGTTCTTGCATGATCGCTTTGCCAAATCTTAAAAGTAGATCTAATTCCAAGAGAATAGTAAAATGTCTTTTCTAAGAAATGATTCTCTTCTCCGAAATTTTGTATATAAGGAGATGAGAGGTTCATTTGAAAGGGGTGTCGATTTGAGTCTGTAAGTCCGAGTCTTCTAAGCTCCCTCTCTTCGAGCTTTGCCTCTTTCATATAGGTTTCTTTGATAAGCTTGCATGATTTTGGCTCGGCCGGCACGAACCTAAAGTGGCAGAAGCATTTAGTTCTAGTTTGTCTGTGTGTCTATTGTCAGAAAAGAGCAATCTGTGCTCAAAGTCTATATATCTAGCCACTCTGGCTCTTTTAATATAAATCAGCTTTTGCATTTTATCTCTGAAAATTGTCTATTATCTTGTCTTTGTTTTATGGTCTATCTGTTTTCCTACTATTGCGATTGTCTCGAGTTCACTAGAGAGCTTTACGAAAGTTCACTGAGGAGATTACCAGAAGTTCACTTAGGTCCTAAATAGCATCTGTGGTAAGTCCCACTCTGCAGGTGGCCACTAAGGGCAATTAGGCATTAGACTGTTTGAAGGTTCATGTTGGGATCTTTCTTGGGTTCACATAGGAGGTTTTCTGGGTTCATGTTGAGATCGCAAAAGGAAGCTGTCGGGAAAGGAAGAAGTCTGAGAACAGTTTTATTCAAGCTTCATTCTCCACTGGAGGAAGCCTCTGAGTCACAAATGGTATCAACCAACCACATTTTTAACCCGGGTATGATAATAGACTTCTCACTCTATTATTTGTTTTATTTTCTATAAGAATTAATCTCAAAAGCCATATCAAGAGTCTTGGGCCTTTGAAAGACAAGGTTCCAACTCTTGCAACTTTCTAAAAGCCGTATCAAAAGTCTCAGGCCTTTGAAAGACAAGGTTTCCACTTCTGCAACTTTCCAAGTTTTAACTAGTTATTGCCTGAGTAGTCAGACAGGAGCTTATTTGACATTCTTTCACTCTGGTGCAAAGAATTAGAATTAAACGCCCTTCTTTTCTGTGCAGTAATAGTTATTACTTTCATCATGGATAGATCAATGTCTTTTCGATTATTTAAAATGTTGAAGAAGAAATCACTTCAGGAAGAACTTCTACAAGCAGTCTAATCTCTATGTTTGCAGACAACAATGTTCACAGTCTAAATCATGCAAGTATTGAAGCCATTGAGTCTCAACCACAGGCTACGTGGAAACTACCCGCCATCTCCCCAAACCAAGTCTATAATGACTTAAGTATGTTTCACCTTCGTGCTGTGTCCAGAGTCATTGTTAAAGAATCAGTTAGCCTCATACATCAAAATAGTGATGTTAGCCAAACCATTTCTTTGATCAATGTCAAAGAAATCCCAACTGAAGAAAAGAAACACAAAACAAACTATCTACATTTTGGCTGCATACATATTGGAATCAATACTTTAGTACACAAAGGAATAGATGCTTATGTTCTGTGTATTGTCTGAGATATGAAACATAATAAGTTCATTGATTCCTTAATAGGAGGCAATGTCGCTCCTTTATCCAATGGCCCTGTATATTTTGATTGTTTTCCAAACTTCTCTGTATATACCTTTGATGAAAACCTTGCAGATATTCTTAAACTCCAGATTCGTACCACTGGATTTGATATGTGCCAAACCAGGATAAACATTTCCATCCAAACTAGAGGATGTTTTAGGCATACAAATACTCTGTATCCTGTAGTAATGAATGCTCCCAGTCAGACATCTAAATCTAGTACTCTAGTTATTACTGACCCTCTAAATCAAAAAATGGAACACCGGACTATTAAATGGGAAAATCTCTCCTTTCCCACAAATTGGATCATTGATACTCCTCGAGTTCCAGTACCACGATCTATAACCTCTGCAAACATCCAAGAATCCTATTCCTCTACAATCATCTCTTTCCCTACTCCTCAACGTTCATACCTCAAATATGATCGCCCTTCTGTTTCTTATGTATCAACTCCATCCTTATGTTTGCATCCTTCACTCCAACCCCTTACTTCCTTATTAGGACAAGTACCTTACTCTGTTCAGTGTTTAGATTGTGCTAAATTAGTAACACTCTCAACACTACCCACTCACACAGAGAATGAACAAATCCATCTTGAACACAGACATCATCA
The DNA here is from genome assembly GCA_009831015.1 of Picea engelmannii. NCBI lineage: Eukaryota > Viridiplantae > Streptophyta > Pinopsida > Pinales > Pinaceae > Picea > Picea engelmannii. Next base: position 519,240 of record ML792617.1, read on the forward strand.
TCCTAGGACAAAGCTTCCTCCTACAATCTCTACAACAAAAGAACCTTGTCCCCATCCACAATGTTCTGATTTTCCTTTTCCACATGAACCTCACATTCTTGTTATAACATAATTTTATCCTCTTAATACCTCTCAAAGATATGCTATGAAAAATATCCCAAATGACATCAAAAGACCAACGGTACTAGAAATAAGAAAGTTCCTTTTATTAATGAATGGGTGCCAAAAACATTTGGTAAAAGAAGAATGGATGAAAAATATGTTGAATTGGGATCTGTTTTCCCATCCTAATGCAAAAAGATTCTCCAAATCTATCTCAGACAAAGAAAAATTGGCATGAATATATGACCAAGAACAATGTTTGGATTTCATTTTATGAATGGAAAACCCAACAACAAATTCTTGCTACCTTTCACAAAAGGTCAATGGCCCTGAAGTCTGCTTGTAAACCCACTTTGCGCTCTCTCCCAACCACTTTGATTTCTTTCCTTGTACAGACTATTTCGATCTCCGATTTAGGAAGAGAAATTGGAAATCTTAAGAAAGAAATCAAGGCACAAACAAAGAAAGAAGGTCAGGGTACATGATATGAAAATAAGGTCGAGAGAATTCTCCCTATTCATCATCAAAAGTTCCATGTCCTCTTAGATGTCAAGATCAAAGGGAAATTATTCAAACTCAAGACTTTGTTAGACACAGGATCTGACCTCAATCTTTTGAATAAAGATATCATTCCTATCCAATTTTTGCATAAAACACAAATGATTGTTATTGGATTAGGAAATGTGTCATCACAGATCTCCTATGAAGTCCCTGGGGCAGTTCTATGTTCCAAAATTTTATCATTCAGAAAATCTACAACAAAATGTGGGACACTCTCAATTATGAAGAAAGATTCCATACTCACATTGAGAATGACTAAGTCTTGCCTATTCATGTCTTACTGGCCGACAGTGGCGTCAGTCAGTTTTCGTGGATTTCCGTCATAAATCTCCACTTTGTAATATTTCAAATAAAAGTATCTTAGAAACCTAGAGCACTTCTCTAGCTTTTGGCATGGTTTGACCCACATTTCTAAGATTCGTTAGATACATGGAAAGTAGATTTGAAATTTGGTCGGAAGGTTCTTGCATGATCGCTCTGTCAAATCTTAAAAGTAGATTTGATTCTAAGAGAATAGTAAAATGTCTTGTCTAAGAAATGATTCTCTTCTCCGAAATTTTGTATATAAGGAGATGAGAGGTTCATTTGAGGGTGTCGATTTGAGTTTGTAAGTCCGAGTCTTCTAAGCTCCCTCTCTTCGAGCTTTGCATCTTTCATATAGGTTGTTTTGATAAGCCTGCATGATTATGGCTCAACCAGCATGAACCTAAAGTGGCAGAAGCATTTAGTTCCAGTCTGTCTGTGTGTCTATTGTGAGAAAAGAGCAATATGTGCTCAAAGTCTGTATATCCAGCCACTCTGGCTCTTTTAATATAAATCAGCTTCCACATTTTATCTTAGAAAATTGTCTATTATCTTGTCTCTGTTTTATGGTCTATTTGTTTGCATACTATTGCAATTGTCTGGAGTTCACTGGAGAGCTTTACGAAAGTTCACTGAGGAGATTACCGAAAGTTCACTTAGGTCCTGAATAGCGTCTGTGGTAAGTCCCGCTAGGCAGGTGGCTGCTAAGGGCAATTAGGCATTGGACTGTTTGAAGGTTCATGCTGGGATCTTTCTTGGGTTCACATAGGAGGTTTTCTAGGTTCATGCTGAGATCGCAAAAGGAAGCAATCAACAAAGGCAGAAGTCTGAGACAAGTGCATTTATAGCTGGGATAGCCAAGGTAGTGAATGTACCATTTTATTTTTTAACTGACACTATAAATATGAGCAGTGTGAATTGATTAATGCGTTGCAATACGAACGTGATGAAAATAGCAATATTAAGTACCAACAAAACAATATACATGAAGTAATGTTAAACACCAGAAAGATGAAGCGGTCGATC
>ML792617.1:526427-541756 GCA_009831015.1 Picea engelmannii
AATTCTTTTATCTTCTTCTATTTGAACCTTCAATTTTGTGATCATTTGTTCTAGTTCTTGAGTGTCTTTTTTCTTATCTAGTTCTGCTTGTAGTTTCTTGTTTTCTCTTCTGATAACTTCTATGGCACTCATTAATTCTTCTCAGAAGTCAACTTCTGCCTCTTCAATTTCTTCTTCATGTGCTTCTTCATATTCTTCTTAGGAGTCTTCTTTATCAGAGTCTTCTACTGCCATGAATAGAACTCTCCCTATTTCACTATCACTGACTTCATCTTCATCTGATGATGAGATGTCTTCTTTGGTGTAGAAGTTTTTCTTGAAAAATTTCTTTGTAGTTCTTTTCTTTATATGTTTGTCTGCCTTTTGAGTAACCTTCATCATTTCTTTTTTTCTTATGAGGACATTTGTTAGCAAAATGACCAATACCATCATAATTAAAAAAAATTAAAAGAAGATTACCTATGTACCTACCTTTGGTTCCCTTGTTCAGTATTTTGATGAAGTTGGCCACTTCTTCATCATCTTCCGAGACGTTGCTGCTACTGCTATATTCTTCTTGTTCCTTTTTCTTTTGTTTTGATCTTTTGTATGCTTTGAAGACTGCTTCTTTTACATCTGGATTTTCCTGTTCAGTTCTCATCTCATATGTTGTGAATATTCCATACAGTTCATCCATGCTTATTGAGTTTAGATCCGATCTTTCTTCTAGTGATGATATCTTAGGGTTGAATCTCATAGGAAGAGATCTTAGTACCTTTTGAACAATTATAGATTTTTCGATTTCTTCTCACAATCCTATGATTGCATTCACTATTTCATCGACTCGTAAGAAGTAGGCTGCGATATCTTCATCTTCCTTCATTTTTAGTTCTTCGAACTAACCTTTGTAAGTTTGAAGCGTTTCTGCTTTGACTTTTGAATATCCTTCATAAATATTTCGAAGCTTGTCCCAAATCTCTAACAAATTTACAATGTGCAACTTTGGTGAATACCGTATCACTGAGACCATTCAAAAGTGCATTTATGGCTTTGGAATTATTCTCACTGAGTTTCACTACTTTGTCATTTGTTGGTGGAACTGTTGGTGCTGTGTATCCATCTACAATTGATTGTCAAACTTGAAATCCATGTGCCTGTATATATTCCTTCATCCTTATGCTCCAAAAAACATACTTCTGTCCATTAAACTGTGGTATTCCATTTTTATACGAGTTGGTACTCTCCATGATCTACCTTTCAGTGGTTAAAGTGATTTTTGAAGGAACCTACTCTAATACCAATTGTTGGATTACTGAGAGGGGGGTGGAATAAGTAATAGCGTAATTATAATAATTTTTCTTCAAATGTTATATCAATGTAGAATTATTATCCAATAGTGAGTAGTAAGAAATAAACAATCACACACATACACAGTACACCAATGTTTTACTTGGAAACCCAAATCGGGAGAAAACCACAGAATGATTTTTCTTATATGTCTTGAAGAATTACATTCATTGGAGGCACCAAATTCCTTTGTTTTCTAGCTGCAACTGGAAGGAGGCTCCAACCCCCTAGTTTCTCAGGCTACAACCTGAGGGAACCTCCAACTCCCCAATTCTATGGCTACAACCCCCAATGTTCTCCGGCTACAACTGGAAGGTGGCTACAACCACCTGTCCTTACCTCGTCCTGCCACCCTGAAATAGAAGTAGAATGATGGAACCACTGCCACACTATCACTGTGATATATACCGCTGTAAACCTATACCAATAAATCTGAATCATGCATCAACCATGCATCAACCTGTACCTCAACCTGTAATAAACCTGTACCATAAACAAGTGCATCAACCATGCACCAACCTGTAATCAACCTGTACCATAAAAAATTGCATCCAACTATGTACCAAGTATGTATTAAGCAATATGTACCAACATCATCAACTATACACCTCATGTATGTGCGCCAACTCATCAACTACTTGTCTCAACCATGTACTCAACATGTACCACAACCAAAAGCCCTCATCAATTTCATCATCCAAATCTGATTTGTAGCTTTGTAATAGACNTGGTGTATATGATCACATTCCTGCAAACCTTCCTTAACTTTAAAAACAAGAGACTAGCATTTTCATCAAACTTTTCTTTAGTCTCACATGCCTAGTTTTGGATTAGTCAACAACCCTAACTTGAAGTAATCATAACTTTGAACCTATAATATATAAAGATATGAAACCGATACACAATGTTATTCAATGTGTTTAATGCAATTCCTCCAAGTTTAAGTACTTGGAACCTCTTAGAAAATGAGTTATAGAAAAAATGGCATACCTTGCTAAATTCTATCTTATTCTAGAGAGTGACCTTGTAGAGTGTGCCCCGTACAAAATATTTGATGAAATGATCTAAAAATATCACAAAACATACTATATACTGTACCCTAACCAACACATTTGGTCTCACTTAATTTGGATCTGTTATTAAGAAGTTATGACGTTTTTACCCGAAACACCTGATTTTGACTAGTTTCAAGACTGGCCACAAACCCTATTTTCCACGGAGTGTAACTCCCAAAATACAATGACCCACAAGCTGAATTTTTTTCCACATATACTTGGATATGTTTTCTCACTTTAATAGAAATTTAATGGTTTGAATCATTATAGAAAAAAAATTATAGAGAAAATGGTGAGATGACCTATAAATAACATACCTTAGAAAGCACCATCAAAAGAATTTATCCTTCCTTGCATTTCAGCCTTCTTTTCTTCATCTTCACTCAGAATTCTGGTTTAGATATCCTTGGTTAACTCAAAAACATATAGATATTCAATATTCTCAAGTGTGATTCAAATGAGAGAGCCTTGCCTCTTATTTATACTCTCCAAGTAGCTTCCTTAAAAACATCTTCTATGTCACTTGGCCCAATTTCTTTATTTTAGGGTTGGGTCCACTTCTAATTTATCCATTAAATTTATTATTGAAATAATTTGTTTTATATTCACTTTGAATTATAATACACTCATCACTTCACTTTATTATTTACCTTTTAAAATCTCTTTGACCTTTTGGGGCTTCTAGATGACATATGAGGGTCCTCCAACTTCGTAAGGCCATAACTCTCAAATCGTGCGGAGTTATGTGACGTTATACATACCACCAGAAATGGCATGACATGTACTATCCATATAGAATAGTATTATCTGAAAATATATCATAACTCATACCATTACCCATGAAACAAACTTGGGTCCATTACCCAAACCCAGGGTCGCCAACTTCTCATGACCATAACTCTCTAACCATGAGGAATTATGTGACATTCCACATACCACCAGAAATGAAATGACTAGAACTATCCATCTAGGATATTTTCATTGAAAAAATCACTTTCCTTCATATCATTATTCCACAATTAAGCATGGGTTATCTTACTCCACAAAGCATCTTCCCATGAGGGATTTCACCATAAGGGGACCACTTTGGAGTTCATCCATACTTCTTATCAACCATGACAAAACAATAATGAGTCATATTTACATCAAAAAATATTGGGTCCATTACCCAAGCCTTTGTGCTATGGGGCTTTCTTCAAGGGTTGACATCAATGACAACCAACCTTAATCAACAGGATCAACCTTTCATATGTGGCTTCCACATCTATGCCTATATCCACTCCATTGAAGGTGATGATATTGATTCCAATGTACACCTACCTTGATACAGTACCACCAATGATCTATAGTTCATAATTAAACATGTTTACACCATGTTGTCATTTGTCCTATGCCTCCCACTTTTATATCAAATTGAGGTAATCCTAAGTGTTATGTTTAGTTTTTTGGTAGTGGCTACAATGAGGCTATTGCAACTATAAAAAATCACATGGAATGTGTCCCAATTCATTACATTTGTAACATTGTGTGGTGGAGGATGGTTTACAATATTCCTTGACATTTGATTATCTTGATTATGATTCTTTCCTTATTTTTCACTTCCTCCTGAGCCTATTGTGAATATATTATTTCAAAACTCTTAAAAAGTGTAGATAATGCATGTAAGTCCTTCATATATTGAGTGTTTACCTTGCACAAGTCACAATATGATACCACCATAATGTAGTTGTAATTATGCAGTAGTGGAAAATGACATGGGTCATTCCCCAAGTTCCTGTAGACCTCATAGAGTCCTCCATCTACTTTTCTCAACATACTAACATAAATGTATTGGCTACTATTGAAAAATATATTTGAGTTAAGGGGAAATCATTCCATATGTGACCTTTATTCCTACACAATGTGCATCATACTACCTCTCTTCCACCCAACTTGTCATTCACAAGCTCCTGAATCTACTTCATAAACATAGTCAATTGGTACTTGAACTATGCTATGATCTGGATTTATGAGCGGAACAAAATGAATAATAGATTGAATACCATAACTCAGAGATACACAGACCAACAATAGATATCCAATGAATAATAACTTCTACTGAATAAATAAAATAGGATGAAACTGTAAAACTACAGAACTTAAACAACTTGCCTGAATGGTGGTAGTTATCTCTGAGAAGAAATGTGGTTGCTACACACATTTGTCTGAGCATAATGATTACAATGAGGTTCCAGAGGCCTTTTTTAACATTACTAATGAATTCCAAAACGCTAGACATCTAAAAACCTAACCCTAGGAGATGAAATGCCAAAAGTTATGTGGGCCCTGATGGGTAAGTTGTTACCTCAACATCTCGGGGTCGTAACTTTTGCATACAATCTTCATTTTAGGCGCATGATAGCATGTTGGAAAGGTATTTTTGAGAACTACACATTATGCCATCAAAATCTGACTCTGTCTACAGTTTGATTGTGACAAGCCAAAAAAACATTGTTTAGGGCCCAAAAAGGCCCTAGAAGTACATAAAAATGTACTGGCATGAAAACTTCCAAAATAAGCCAACCTTCTCGAAAAGATTTTCTTCTTCTACAGATATCGCAGCTTCATCATGAGGGTAGCATGTTCTATGTTCCTTTAACTTGATCAATTGAGAACTATCTTTTCCCTTTTTAGAACCTTCTTCCACCTGCTTCTCTACTTTCTTAAATGTCGATTCATTTTCTATCCACAAGTTGAATGCGATTTCTCCTGGAATTCTTATGATCTCCAAATCTTCCTTGTACTTGGGAAATGGATTCTCATCTGTTGGTGAGATTTTAGAGCTAGACAACAACACATTATTTTCACGACTGAATATTACATGTCGAGTTATTTGGAATGCAATCTCATAAAGATACCAACAAGCTTTGTTGAGTGAGACCATGATTTTATGCAGACACGGAGCCATGGAATATAGCTGAACTGATACGATTAGGAATACAATGCAACTTTCTTGTGTGGCTCTTTTACATGGTATTTTACCTCAAAACAATCGTTCTCTAAAGTGTGCATCCCGATTGTCTTTCAGCTCAACAATACTTTTGGTCCACAAATCCTCGCAGTGAAACAAGGACCGCAGATCTCTTGGAAAATACAGAACATCGATGAACCATCTGAATAGAATGATGACCCATCATATTAGGATAAGCGTACACTGAAGAACATACAGGTAACATTCAAAGTAATTTGGTTTGAACGTGAGAGTGTGTATTCTTGTTTCAACGAGTAAGAACACAACGCAAAATGTAACCATAAAGCCCACAAATGAGCTGAAAACTAACCTGGCCATGATATAATCAGGTTGGGAGGCACATACCACAATCCAACATTTGAGGACATAATCCCCAATGCTGCGACACAGTAACGTGTTCTCTACAACGGAATTGCAATCACAGGAGAGTGCCAAAGAAACATTTTGAGAATTGATATTACAGATTCTTTTACTAGCTGACATTGCAACTTAAGAGAAAAGATAACAATATAATGGTTGTGAATAGGATTACCCACGATTCTATTAACCATGTCAGATCCGGTTTCCAATCCGATTTCCACGAGGAAAGAGATGGAAACGAAGCAAGGGAAGGAGAAGACCAAAAATGTTGAAGTTTTGTTGATTTCAACACGAAGTAAAACTCAGACGTTATATGTCCTATTACACTTAATGCCAACACCCCAATATTGGTGCTCATATTGGTAAAACTAGAACGCATCATTCCTGGAAGCAAATAGCCAATAAAAACACACTTCATAACTCTTAAGCTATAAATAATCGACAGAGGCTCAATAAAAGGATGCACTTATTTTCTTTGACCCTTAATAATAAGGCCTTTGACCCTTTCTTCTCTATCACACATAAAATTCGCCGAAGTCGTGAAGTCCAAAGTACTTAGGGGCTAATCCTTATTTTTCTTCCTTTGCAGGTTGTGCAAATTGAGGTAATTAGATGAAGGAACATCTTGCTCGAAAGGTATTCAAGTTGTGATCTATGAGCGCATTACTTCAGTTACATACAGATTCTGTGTATACTTCTTAGCACTTTGTTTATAATACAAGAGGTTGTGGAGTTTTTGATCTATGGTACACCAACTGTAATATTTGAACAATGATTGATTGAATACAATGGTTTCTTTTGCAAGATACTTTGAATTCATCATTATGTTTCTGTGGTAATAAATAATGTATTCATATTGTTATTTGTTATTTGTTATTTATTTTAACATGTTATCAAATTGATAAGCACCCATCTAAGTTTATTCATTATTACACCATTTCTCTATAGTGATTGTTATGTACAGATTTGAATAACACTTCAAAATATGTATAATCCAATGGTCAATAGGAACATAACCATAGTTCTATCATTTCTTTATGTATGAGCATATATATATATATATATATATATATATATATATATATATCAAACAACCATTATTTCCAGTATTATTTAACTATGATAAGCCATAGGAAAACATGATCATACAGTCCCTTACGAATTGATTTCATTTATTTATACAGAGTCAATCATATTCCTAACAAATAATACTCATAAATATAACATTGACAAAGAGTACAAGCCGAGATACATATCCGAAACTTGATGTTGGAATACAAATGGAACAACCACGTTCCACCCAACCATAGAACATAACAACCAAGTTCACTTGCCTTGTTCACCCCCTAGCCTAACCATGAGTCCATAAGGGAAAACTGAATGATCCTCCTTAGCTATAGTCATTATCCACATATCAAAAATTCATTTTCCTCACACTAACAGTGCTCATAACAATAAATAGTTTATTTTCCCCAACATCACAGATCAAAAAATCCTTTGCCTCACATTAACAATGCTCATAACAACAAATAGTTTATTTTCCCAACATCACAGATCAAAAAAAACTTTTCTTCACACTAACATTGCTCATAACAACAAATAGTTTATTTTCCCAACATACTAAGCAACGTCCTGCCTCCTCAATATGTTTTTTTTATATGCATCATTGTGCCTAGGTCTTTCCTTCCCTCCTTGGGAAATTCACATCTTTACAAATACCTGATTTTTAGGGGTTTCTAGTGGTCAAATTCCACATTTTCCACTTGGAAAAATCATCCTTGAGGTAACTCAAACATATTCCCCACTCATGGAGTCATGGTCAGCTATTTTTAACCTGGTTGTTCTATTTGTCTTCCAACATTTAATTTATTAAAAGTTTGTCTTACACATGTGTCAAAATAAAAGAGGATAGTTGGGCAAGTCAAATATTTTCTCAACAGTCATCAAATAATTAATTACAACAATCAAAATTCCAAATTCGTATTTTCCATAAATGACAAATAATTTCCAAATCCAAATTTTCCAAAAAACGGAAATTTATTTCAAAGTTCACTTAGAATTTAATATTCTAAAATTTGAGGATATTACATCCTCTCCCCCTTAAGTACAACACTATCCTCAGTGTTCATTCCTCTCTTAGAATAGGGTTGGATAGTATTTCAACAAATCTTCCTTCAATTCCCAAGTGGCCTCCTCAAGGCTAAAGTGCTTCTGTTGCATGTTTACCTGGGCGATGGATATGTTCTGTAGTATTGTTTCTTTCCTATCCAAAATGTGTAGAGGTTCCACTTGGAACTCTCCTTTTGGTTCCACCTGCACCATGTTTGAATCAATGATGTGAGTAGGATCATGAATATACCTTTTTAATAAGGAAACATGAAAAACATTATGAACTTTTAAGTTTGCAGGAAGTGCTATTTGATACGCCACGGGTCTGATTCAAGTTAAAATATCAAAGGGACCACAAAATCTGGGTGCCAACTTTGAACAATTTCCTAGCTTTAGAGAGCTCCTCCTTGCTTTGAATTTCATATATACATGGTCCCCAATTTGAAATTCCCGGTGTCTCCTTTTTAATTCTGCATAGCTTTTTTGTCAGTCTTGGGCCTCCTTTAAATTATGGTGTACCCTTTTTACCATTGTTTCCATTTCCTGGAGAATTTTCGGTCCCATCATAAGCCTTTCAATTGGATTATCCCAGCTAATCGGGGTTGCGCATTTCCTTCCATATAATGCTTCGAAGGGACTCGTCTTGGTTGATGTCTGATAGCCATTATTGTAAGAAAATTCAACTAAGTGTAGGTACTCCTCCCACTTAGTTGGTTTCGTTCTCACGTACATTCGTAACATGTCTTCCATAATCTGATTCATTCGTTCAGTTTTCCCATCCGTTTGTGGATGGTAGCTTGTGCTGAAATTCAGGTTATTATCCAATCTTGCAAACAATTCCTTCCAAAACGTTGACGTAAATTTGACATGTCTATCAGAGATCACCATCTTAGGAATTCCATGAAATCTAAATATTTATTTCATAAAAATTTCAGCAATATTAATTTCTTTATAAGTAGATTTCACAGGTATAAAATGTGCAAATTTGCTAAGTTTATCAATCACTACCATAATCGAGTCATTTTGTTTTTGAGTATTAAGCAAACCTGTGATGAAGTCCAACGAGATAATCTCCCACTTCTATTCTGGTATAGATAGAGGTTGTATCAGACCGACTGGATGTTGATGTTTAGCCTTTACCTGTTGACAATCTAAGCATTTAGATAAATATTTAGTTGTTTCACTCTTCATGTTAGGCCAATAAAATAATTTTCTTAAGGCTTTTATCATTTTCTAGTATCCTGGATGACCAAAATACAACCTTTTGTGCAATTCATCAAGAATTGTTGATTTTAAATCAGTATAATTAGATACATACAACCTGTTTTTGAACCTTAGCAATCCATTTTTATCTAAACTTAGATCTATTTTGTTCAGTTTTTCTACATTTTCTTGCAATTATGTTGTTATTTTGATGTACTTTTCGTCATTACTGCTTCCGTATTTTATTTTTTGTTCGATGTTGTTTTCTACTTTGCTAACACTTATCTCATAAAGTCCGCTAGTCCTCCGACTGAGAGCATCTACAACTTTGTTTTCTTTTCCTTTGATGTGTCTTACTTCGAAATAAAATTCACTTAAAAATGATAGCCATCTTACTTGCCTTGAGTTGATATCTAGTTGACTGAATAAGAACTTTACACCACTATTTTCGGTTAGTAGAAGAAACCTTCTCTTCATTAAATAAAGTCACCACATTTTCAGCGCATGAATTATGACTGTTAATTCCAAATCATTTGTAACATAATTATGTTCATGTTCTTTCAGTTTACATGATTCGTAACAGATGACATGTCCATCTTGTGTTAGGACACCTCCCAAGCCTTCTTTGCTTGCATCCACACAAACTGTAAAATCTTTATTGGGATTCATTGCCCTTAGGATAGGCATTGTAGTTAACAATCCTTTTAATTTATCAAAGTTGTCCCGACACCTTTGTGACCAAGTAAATATCATTCCCTTTTTCTGTAGGGATGTAATCAGATACGCGATCTTAGAAAATCCTTCGATAAATCTTCTATAATAACCGGTAATTCCCATGAATGATCTGATTTCTGCTACATCCTTAGGGATAGGCCATTCCATAATGGATTTTATCTTTTCTATATCAACTGCAATACCCTCTTTGGATATTACGTGTCCTAGGTATTGTATCCTTCTTTGGTAGAATTCACACTTATCAAACTTCGCATACAACTTGTGTTTCCTTAAGGTTTGCAATACTATTTTCATATGTTCTTCATGTTCTTCTTTTGTTTTCGAGTAAACTAAAATATCATTGATAAACACCAACACAAATTTATCCATATATTGACTAAATAGACTATTCACCAAACACATAAAGGTTGTTGGTGCATTAGTAAGACCGAATGAAATTACGACAAACTCATAGTGTCTGTAACATGTTCTAAATGTTGTTTTATTTATGTCTTCATCTTTTATTCTGACTTGGTGATAACCAGACCTTAAATCTAACTTAGAGAAGATCCTTGCTCCTCCAACTTGGTCAAACATGTCATTAATTTTGGGTAAAGGATACTTATTCTTGATCTCCATCTTATTTAGTTGTCGATAGTCAATGCACAGTCTCAAAGTCCCATCTTTCTTTTTAACGAAGAGAATTGGTGCTCCCCAAGGTGAGACACTTGGACTGATACATTCTTTATCTAGCAGTTCTTGTAGCTGAATTTTCAGTTCCATTAATTCGAGTAACCTCATTCTATAAGGTGACTTAGATATCAAGGCAGATCCAAGTAGTAGATCAATAGAGAAATCTATCTCTCTTCTTGGAGGTAGTTCTGGTATTTCATCCACAAATACATCTCTAAACCCATGTACGAATGTAAATTCCTCTAAACTGGGTTTGTTTTCCTTTTCTAACAAATTAGTTACCTGAACAACATAAACTTGGAAACCTTTGTTCATACATTTCTTAAACTACATGGCTGATATCTACCTAACCGAAACTGGTTTTCTGATCCCTTGTATCATCCTAATTGTTTTGTTTTTGTCTCTGTAAATAAGTGACTTTTCATAATAGTTTAATATTATTTTATGTTTCTCTAACCAGTCCATTCCAATGATTAAATCATAAGATCCCAATGGTAAAATGTTTAGGTCTAACTTTGTACTTTGACTGACTATGCTGAGTTCACATTCAAGAATAAAATATGTTACCTTTCCCTTGGTCCCTGTTGCTAACTGTACTAACCAAGACTTAGCATGATTTACTTTCTTGAGCTTGTTTAATTCAACTAAACCAGGAGTGACATAAATCAGACTAGCTCCTCGGTCAATTAATATGGAAATTTTGTTATCATGAATTTTACCTTCAACCTCCATGATAATGGATTGATGATCAGCTTGCCTGCCATCCATAGCTGAATTAATTATGTGCATGCTTCTGCCCATATCTCGTACTGTCGAAGCTTCTTGTAGGTTATGGACTAAAGTTCTTGCCGTGGAAATCAAGCGTGGATAATTTCTCCTTAAGTGAGGTTCTCCACACTCCCAACACTTCAATGGTTCTTTGGGGATATCCCCAACTTTCTTGACTCCCATTTTAATTGGTCTACCTCCCCCTTTCATCACTATGGGTGTTGGAATGCTAGTCCTTCTTTTGGAAAAAAATTTCCATATTCCAGAAAGGGGCTGGTTGGAACCCTTTCTTTCGTTGGTTCATTATGTCTTGTTTCTTGTCCTTCCATTCCTTGGGAATTTCAGACCTCTGTTTGTACTAATCATAGCACATCTGAGCCTTTCTAAACACTTCATTTAAAGACTTGGTATTATCAAATTAAATTCTTTCTTTGTACGACTGTGGTAGACAAATTAAGAATCATTGTATCTTTACTTTGTCTTCCTTGATGTATGGTACAAATCTGAATAGTTCTAGAAATTTATTTATCATATCGTCCATGGTCATTTGTCTGAGTCTTAGCTCGTAGAAATCCTTAGGTTTTCTTTCATAATAGATTTCTGACAAATATTTCTTCTTGAAATATCTTTTAAAATCTGACCATTCCATTTGTTTCTCTTTCAATACCTTATCCAATTTCAAGTCTTGCCACAAGATGCTTGCTTTTCCCTTCAAGTTGTAAATGGTTATTTTGACTTTCATATTACTAGAGTAGTTGTAAATCTAGAAGTATTTATTTATATATAGTAGTCATGTTTCAACCTCTTCACTCGTCCTTGAATCTCCATCAAAGGTGGATGGTTTTAATTTCTTGAATTCACCTTCCAGGTGATCTACTTTTGTTTTTTTTCTTCTTGTAGTTGTTTTGTTTCCTGTCATGGGTGTGTCTTCGGAAGAACTATTCTCATTTTCTGTCTCATGACCAGAGTTTTTAGAGGACCTTTTGCTGACTTCTTCCTCCTTTTCATTGTCCTTCAGGCTCTTCTTTGTTACTATACTGCGTAGCGACATTTCATTTATTTCTAACTGGTCTTCCTGTGCCTTTTTTAGATTTTTGTTATCTTCTTTAAACACTTGTAATTCCATGACGAGCTTCTTCATTGTTTCCAAAACCTTGGTGGTTGAACTTCCTTCGTTGTTATGCCCTGGTTCTTTAGGAAGTCCTTGATTTGGATTCTCTTCAAGTCTGATTTATTCTTCATTCTATGCTGACATTATCACAACAGACAAACAATTATTTTGTTTGTAATAGTAAACATATTTGCTATTTTTTCTTCAACAAAAAATAAAAACTTAAAATAATTTTGGCCTTACCGTGAGGTCCAAGTGTTGTAACTTTCATCTATGATACCATATGTAATGTACCCCAAATTTCCCAAATAATTATTTTTTGTTAGGGGACATTAAAGTTCCTTGACTCTCCAACATTGATTGTGACATAGAGATAATCCATTAAACATATTGTTATTCATTTATTGTATGCATATCATATTTACCATCGTTATTGAATTATAATTATACACTTATTTGTATTGAAGAAAAAATGCAACCAAGACTGTCATAGTCCTTAGAATAACTATCATGTCTATGTCAAGACATGTTTTCCATAATATACTGCGTAATAGACTATCATTAATCATATATCGTCCACTTCTACATAATTCTCTTATCTCTAATCAACAATGTATACTATAAACTATAGACTATCATATAGTCTATCCATAACTCTAACCATAATGATATATATTGTTTATTATATAGATTATCATATGGATACCATCGCAATAATACTATCCATAACAATATATATATCATTTACCATATAAACTATAATATGGATATCATAACACTAACACTATCCACAATGATATATGTATCATTTAACATATGGACTATTATATGGATACCACAACACTAACACTATCCCCAATGATATATATATCATTTAACATATAGACTATTATATGGATACCATAACAACACATGACCTTAGCATAGTGTAGCAAACTTATACCATAACCATATTGTTAGTAACCCTACCTGACTGGTAGCATGACTCATCAATAAAGTGTTTCGAAACTAGACGAAACTCTTGGGCTTCCTTCCTAACCCCTTTTCCCTTATTTGACACACTTTTCGGGTCATATCCCTTTTACTTCATCCCTCAAATGCATGCGACCATAGGCTGTGACTCGGTGATATCAGATAGGTGCTTATCCGGAGCCTTGAGAGCTTTGGGGCTCCATAACTTCGGCTTCAGAAGCTCTTTCTACTTCGTGCCTTATTTCTCCTGAATGTCGAATTGGAGAACTTCGCAAAGTGGGGTGGATCAACAGTCCATGGATTCCTCAACAACTAACAATTGGAATTTATTACTAACTCCAGGCTTCGAGAGTTCTGGGTTGTCCAAACTCTCCAACCTTCCAGAGTGCTCAGTCTCCGGACTGTGGTATCGGTTGCCAGATACCTTCTCTCGATCAATGTTCAAAATTAACTCCAGCCTCCAAGAGTTTTAGAATCAACACAATTGCAACATGATTCCTCTAGAGTACCAATTCTTTGGACCTTGTGATTAGGTGCCATGCGTCCACTAGGGCCCACGGTCTTCGTGCTTGAACCAATAAATACTGAAAATGTCACATCAACTTTAGTACTTTTCAAATTGTGGGGGCATGGGTTGGTGGTTTTGGAGTAACCTGTCGATCGTTCCGCAATTGTCCCCATGCTGACACATATCCCATCTGGGAAACTGTGGTTTGGATTGCGGGATTGCCTTGTAGAATTATTTGTCATGCAACTTCGATCTCCGCAATGCCTCAGGCTAGCCATTGATCTTGATAGATCGTGATCAAAATTAATGCAACCCCAATCTAGCTAACTTCTTCACCAAGTTTAACTACCTTGTGCCACCACCCAGAGTGCCACGTGGTAGGACACACAAAGCCGACACACGGCCCAATCAGGCGGGTGACATATGTTACGTTCTAATTGCATTTATATCTTACAAAGGTTCTTAACTCACTGTTACCCTAGTGACGTCAACAAGCCACGTCACTTCGGGACTTCGAGCTTCGGGATATTTCAACTTAGCATACCTTGTTTCTCTCGAACGTTGAACTCCCTAACTTTCTTACCTTCCTCTCTTGGTTGAACCCTATGGTTCTGATCTGTCCTTGGTCAAATCCAATGGTAAACACTTTCCCCATGGATCTATGATCTAGATCCTCTTCGAGAATTTGGAAATTTGGGCTTTGACCCTTTCTTCTCTATCACATATAAACTTCGCCAAAGTCGCGAAGTCTGAAGTACTTAGGGGTTAATCCTCATTTTTCTTCCTTTGCAGGTTGTGAAAATCGAGGTAATCGGATGAAGGAACATCTTGCTCGAAAGGTATTCGAGTTTTGATATATGTGTGCATTACTTTGGTTGCATACAGATTATGTGTATGCTTCTTAGCACTCTATTTACAATACAAGAGGTTGTGGAGTCTTTGATCTATGGTACTTCAACTGTAATATTTGAACAATGATCGATTGAATACAGTGGTTGCTTTTGCAAGATACTTTGAATTCATCACTATGTTTCCGTGGTAATAAAGAATGTATTCAAATTGTTATTCATTATTTATTTTTACATGTTATCAAATTGATAAGCACCCATGTCTAAGTTTATTCCTTATTACACCATTTCTCTACAGTGATTTTTATGTATAGATTTGAATAACACCTCAAAATATGTATAATCCAATGGTTAATAGGAACATAACCATAGTTCTAGCATTTCTTTATGTATGAGCATATAAAGAAATTCTATAACTATGCTAGAATATATATATATATATATATATATATATATATATATATATACCACCATCATATCTCATCCAACCAATATTTCCAGTATTATTTAACTATGATAAGCCATAGGAAAACATGATCATACAGTCCCTTACAAATTGATTTCATTTATGTATACAGATTCAATCATATTCCTAACAAATAATACTCATAAATATAACATTGACAAAGAGTACAAGCTGAGATACATATCT
>ML792617.1:541856-560859 GCA_009831015.1 Picea engelmannii
CCTTGAGTTGATATCTAGTTGACTGAATAAGAACTTTACACCACTATTTTCGGTTAGTAGAAGAAACCTTCTCTTCATTAAATAAAGTCACCACATTTTCAGCGCATGAATTATGACTGTTAATTCCAAATCATTTGTAACATAATTATGTTCATGTTCTTTCAGTTTACATGATTCGTAACAGATGACATGTCCATCTTGTGTTAGGACACCTCCCAAGCCTTCTTTGCTTGCATCCACACAAACTGTAAAATCTTTATTGGGATTCATTGCCCTTAGGATAGGCATTGTAGTTAACAATCCTTTTAATTTATCAAAGTTGTCCCGACACCTTTGTGACCAAGTAAATATCATTCCCTTTTTCTGTAGGGATGTAATCAGATACGCGATCTTAGAAAATCCTTCGATAAATCTTCTATAATAACCGGTAATTCCCATGAATGATCTGATTTCTGCTACATCCTTAGGGATAGGCCATTCCATAATGGATTTTATCTTTTCTATATCAACTGCAATACCCTCTTTGGATATTACGTGTCCTAGGTATTGTATCCTTCTTTGGTAGAATTCACACTTATCAAACTTCGCATACAACTTGTGTTTCCTTAAGGTTTGCAATACTATTTTCATATGTTCTTCATGTTCTTCTTTTGTTTTCGAGTAAACTAAAATATCATTGATAAACACCAACACAAATTTATCCATATATTGACTAAATAGACTATTCACCAAACACATAAAGGTTGTTGGTGCATTAGTAAGACCGAATGAAATTACGACAAACTCATAGTGTCTGTAACATGTTCTAAATGTTGTTTTATTTATGTCTTCATCTTTTATTCTGACTTGGTGATAACCAGACCTTAAATCTAACTTAGAGAAGATCCTTGCTCCTCCAACTTGGTCAAACATGTCATTAATTTTGGGTAAAGGATACTTATTCTTGATCTCCATCTTATTTAGTTGTCGATAGTCAATGCACAGTCTCAAAGTCCCATCTTTCTTTTTAACGAAGAGAATTGGTGCTCCCCAAGGTGAGACACTTGGACTGATACATTCTTTATCTAGCAGTTCTTGTAGCTGAATTTTCAGTTCCATTAATTCGAGTAACCTCATTCTATAAGGTGACTTAGATATCAAGGCAGATCCAAGTAGTAGATCAATAGAGAAATCTATCTCTCTTCTTGGAGGTAGTTCTGGTATTTCATCCACAAATACATCTCTAAACCCATGTACGAATGTAAATTCCTCTAAACTGGGTTTGTTTTCCTTTTCTAACAAATTAGTTACCTGAACAACATAAACTTGGAAACCTTTGTTCATACATTTCTTAAACTACATGGCTGATATCTACCTAACCGAAACTGGTTTTCTGATCCCTTGTATCATCCTAATTGTTTTGTTTTTGTCTCTGTAAATAAGTGACTTTTCATAATAGTTTAATATTATTTTATGTTTCTCTAACCAGTCCATTCCAATGATTAAATCATAAGATCCCAATGGTAAAATGTTTAGGTCTAACTTTGTACTTTGACTGACTATGCTGAGTTCACATTCAAGAATAAAATATGTTACCTTTCCCTTGGTCCCTGTTGCTAACTGTACTAACCAAGACTTAGCATGATTTACTTTCTTGAGCTTGTTTAATTCAACTAAACCAGGAGTGACATAAATCAGACTAGCTCCTCGGTCAATTAATATGGAAATTTTGTTATCATGAATTTTACCTTCAACCTCCATGATAATGGATTGATGATCAGCTTGCCTGCCATCCATAGCTGAATTAATTATGTGCATGCTTCTGCCCATATCTCGTACTGTCGAAGCTTCTTGTAGGTTATGGACTAAAGTTCTTGCCGTGGAAATCAAGCGTGGATAATTTCTCCTTAAGTGAGGTTCTCCACACTCCCAACACTTCAATGGTTCTTTGGGGATATCCCCAACTTTCTTGACTCCCATTTTAATTGGTCTACCTCCCCCTTTCATCACTATGGGTGTTGGAATGCTAGTCCTTCTTTTGGAAAAAAATTTCCATATTCCAGAAAGGGGCTGGTTGGAACCCTTTCTTTCGTTGGTTCATTATGTCTTGTTTCTTGTCCTTCCATTCCTTGGGAATTTCAGACCTCTGTTTGTACTAATCATAGCACATCTGAGCCTTTCTAAACACTTCATTTAAAGACTTGGTATTATCAAATTAAATTCTTTCTTTGTACGACTGTGGTAGACAAATTAAGAATCATTGTATCTTTACTTTGTCTTCCTTGATGTATGGTACAAATCTGAATAGTTCTAGAAATTTATTTATCATATCGTCCATGGTCATTTGTCTGAGTCTTAGCTCGTAGAAATCCTTAGGTTTTCTTTCATAATAGATTTCTGACAAATATTTCTTCTTGAAATATCTTTTAAAATCTGACCATTCCATTTGTTTCTCTTTCAATACCTTATCCAATTTCAAGTCTTGCCACAAGATGCTTGCTTTTCCCTTCAAGTTGTAAATGGTTATTTTGACTTTCATATTACTAGAGTAGTTGTAAATCTAGAAGTATTTATTTATATATAGTAGTCATGTTTCAACCTCTTCACTCGTCCTTGAATCTCCATCAAAGGTGGATGGTTTTAATTTCTTGAATTCACCTTCCAGGTGATCTACTTTTGTTTTTTTTCTTCTTGTAGTTGTTTTGTTTCCTGTCATGGGTGTGTCTTCGGAAGAACTATTCTCATTTTCTGTCTCATGACCAGAGTTTTTAGAGGACCTTTTGCTGACTTCTTCCTCCTTTTCATTGTCCTTCAGGCTCTTCTTTGTTACTATACTGCGTAGCGACATTTCATTTATTTCTAACTGGTCTTCCTGTGCCTTTTTTAGATTTTTGTTATCTTCTTTAAACACTTGTAATTCCATGACGAGCTTCTTCATTGTTTCCAAAACCTTGGTGGTTGAACTTCCTTCGTTGTTATGCCCTGGTTCTTTAGGAAGTCCTTGATTTGGATTCTCTTCAAGTCTGATTTATTCTTCATTCTATGCTGACATTATCACAACAGACAAACAATTATTTTGTTTGTAATAGTAAACATATTTGCTATTTTTTCTTCAACAAAAAATAAAAACTTAAAATAATTTTGGCCTTACCGTGAGGTCCAAGTGTTGTAACTTTCATCTATGATACCATATGTAATGTACCCCAAATTTCCCAAATAATTATTTTTTGTTAGGGGACATTAAAGTTCCTTGACTCTCCAACATTGATTGTGACATAGAGATAATCCATTAAACATATTGTTATTCATTTATTGTATGCATATCATATTTACCATCGTTATTGAATTATAATTATACACTTATTTGTATTGAAGAAAAAATGCAACCAAGACTGTCATAGTCCTTAGAATAACTATCATGTCTATGTCAAGACATGTTTTCCATAATATACTGCGTAATAGACTATCATTAATCATATATCGTCCACTTCTACATAATTCTCTTATCTCTAATCAACAATGTATACTATAAACTATAGACTATCATATAGTCTATCCATAACTCTAACCATAATGATATATATTGTTTATTATATAGATTATCATATGGATACCATCGCAATAATACTATCCATAACAATATATATATCATTTACCATATAAACTATAATATGGATATCATAACACTAACACTATCCACAATGATATATGTATCATTTAACATATGGACTATTATATGGATACCACAACACTAACACTATCCCCAATGATATATATATCATTTAACATATAGACTATTATATGGATACCATAACAACACATGACCTTAGCATAGTGTAGCAAACTTATACCATAACCATATTGTTAGTAACCCTACCTGACTGGTAGCATGACTCATCAATAAAGTGTTTCGAAACTAGACGAAACTCTTGGGCTTCCTTCCTAACCCCTTTTCCCTTATTTGACACACTTTTCGGGTCATATCCCTTTTACTTCATCCCTCAAATGCATGCGACCATAGGCTGTGACTCGGTGATATCAGATAGGTGCTTATCCGGAGCCTTGAGAGCTTTGGGGCTCCATAACTTCGGCTTCAGAAGCTCTTTCTACTTCGTGCCTTATTTCTCCTGAATGTCGAATTGGAGAACTTCGCAAAGTGGGGTGGATCAACAGTCCATGGATTCCTCAACAACTAACAATTGGAATTTATTACTAACTCCAGGCTTCGAGAGTTCTGGGTTGTCCAAACTCTCCAACCTTCCAGAGTGCTCAGTCTCCGGACTGTGGTATCGGTTGCCAGATACCTTCTCTCGATCAATGTTCAAAATTAACTCCAGCCTCCAAGAGTTTTAGAATCAACACAATTGCAACATGATTCCTCTAGAGTACCAATTCTTTGGACCTTGTGATTAGGTGCCATGCGTCCACTAGGGCCCACGGTCTTCGTGCTTGAACCAATAAATACTGAAAATGTCACATCAACTTTAGTACTTTTCAAATTGTGGGGGCATGGGTTGGTGGTTTTGGAGTAACCTGTCGATCGTTCCGCAATTGTCCCCATGCTGACACATATCCCATCTGGGAAACTGTGGTTTGGATTGCGGGATTGCCTTGTAGAATTATTTGTCATGCAACTTCGATCTCCGCAATGCCTCAGGCTAGCCATTGATCTTGATAGATCGTGATCAAAATTAATGCAACCCCAATCTAGCTAACTTCTTCACCAAGTTTAACTACCTTGTGCCACCACCCAGAGTGCCACGTGGTAGGACACACAAAGCCGACACACGGCCCAATCAGGCGGGTGACATATGTTACGTTCTAATTGCATTTATATCTTACAAAGGTTCTTAACTCACTGTTACCCTAGTGACGTCAACAAGCCACGTCACTTCGGGACTTCGAGCTTCGGGATATTTCAACTTAGCATACCTTGTTTCTCTCGAACGTTGAACTCCCTAACTTTCTTACCTTCCTCTCTTGGTTGAACCCTATGGTTCTGATCTGTCCTTGGTCAAATCCAATGGTAAACACTTTCCCCATGGATCTATGATCTAGATCCTCTTCGAGAATTTGGAAATTTGGGCTTTGACCCTTTCTTCTCTATCACATATAAACTTCGCCAAAGTCGCGAAGTCTGAAGTACTTAGGGGTTAATCCTCATTTTTCTTCCTTTGCAGGTTGTGAAAATCGAGGTAATCGGATGAAGGAACATCTTGCTCGAAAGGTATTCGAGTTTTGATATATGTGTGCATTACTTTGGTTGCATACAGATTATGTGTATGCTTCTTAGCACTCTATTTACAATACAAGAGGTTGTGGAGTCTTTGATCTATGGTACTTCAACTGTAATATTTGAACAATGATCGATTGAATACAGTGGTTGCTTTTGCAAGATACTTTGAATTCATCACTATGTTTCCGTGGTAATAAAGAATGTATTCAAATTGTTATTCATTATTTATTTTTACATGTTATCAAATTGATAAGCACCCATGTCTAAGTTTATTCCTTATTACACCATTTCTCTACAGTGATTTTTATGTATAGATTTGAATAACACCTCAAAATATGTATAATCCAATGGTTAATAGGAACATAACCATAGTTCTAGCATTTCTTTATGTATGAGCATATAAAGAAATTCTATAACTATGCTAGAATATATATATATATATATATATATATATATATATATATATACCACCATCATATCTCATCCAACCAATATTTCCAGTATTATTTAACTATGATAAGCCATAGGAAAACATGATCATACAGTCCCTTACAAATTGATTTCATTTATGTATACAGATTCAATCATATTCCTAACAAATAATACTCATAAATATAACATTGACAAAGAGTACAAGCTGAGATACATATCTAAAAATTGATGTTGGAATACAAATTGAACAACCACGTTCCACCCAACCATAGAACAGAACAACCAAGTTCGCTTTCCTTGTTCACCCTGTAGCCTGACCACGAGTCCATAAGGGCAAACTGAATGATCCTCCTTAGCTATAGTCATCATCCACATATCAAAAATTCCTTTGCCTCACACTAACAGTGCTCATAACAACAAATAGTTTCTTTTCCCCAACACCACAGATTGGAAAATCCTTTGCCTCACACCAACAGTGCTCATAACAACAAATAGTTTATTTTCCCAACATCACAGATCAGAAAAACCTTTGCCTCACACTAACATTGTTGATAAAAAAAAATAGTTTATTTTCCCAACATACTAAGCAGCATCCTGCCTCCTCCATATGTTGTTTTTATATGCATCATTGTGCCTAGGTCTTTCCTTCCCTCCTTGGTAAATTCACAGCTTTACAAATCCCTTATTTTTAGGGGCTACTAGTGGTCAAATTCCACATTTTCCACTTGGAAAAATTAGCCTTGAGGTAACTCAAACCTGTTCTCCACTCATGGAGTCATGGTCAACTATTTTTAACCTGATTGTTCCATTTGTCTTCCAACTTTTAATTTATTAAAAGTTTGTCTTACACATGTGTCAAAATAAAAGAGGATAGTTGGGCAAGTCAAATCTTTGCCCAACAATCATCAAATACTTAATTACAACAATCAAAATTCCAAATTCGGATTTGCCATAAATGGCAAATAATTTCCAAATCCGAATTTTCCAAAAAGTGGAAATTTATTTCAAAGTTCACTTACAATTTAATATTCTAAAATTTGAGAATATTACATAATATATGAGAGAAGAATGTGCAAAAACCAAAAAAACATAACAATTGCAAACACATGAAATGAACAAACCATTAACAACATGATATCCTAGAGAAAACCCTTCCACGAGAAAAACCCCACACTCTAAAGCACACTCAATGTATGGTTTAATAGCTAAAACTTTACAATATAGAGCATTTTTTCTTTCTACAAGAGTGTTCAAATGTAGCATAATTTTGGAGAAAATTTAGTAGCATAACATTAAGCTAAAATTTACTCTCTGATTTCCTCCATCCCTAACACTCAATAGATACGCGTAGTGAAATCATAAACTATTTTTTTATCGTTTGTGCACACTGGAAACAACCGACAAGTTATTCCCTACCACTAGTCTCTTGAAGTGTTCTCTATCTCTACCTTGCAAGTATGCTTCCTACAGCTCTACATTATTCCTATTACAACTCTACATTATTCTCTCTATATATCTATATTATTCTTTCTACAACTTTGCATTATTCTTTACCACTGCTTTGTATATATTCTTGCTAAATCTATGTATTATTCCTACTAAATGCCACATCTATGTATTATTCTTGCTAAATCTATGTATTATTCCAGGTACACACCAAAAGGCCAAAATCTAGTCATACAACTGACACGACTGGTGAAAAGGAAACCCAGTCCACAACAATTATGAAAGGTGATCATTCACCTCTTATCTCAAGCAACCAACATATCATGTCTACCTCTTCATCCAGGAAGCAAACTGACACTTCACTAGTCAACTAGCCGAATAAAGGAGGTGCAAAATTGAGTATTTTTTATAAATACGATATGATCAAGAAGAAGAATCAGATGCTGACCAACAACACATATGCTCAATTTTGGAAGCAAATGTCCACGACATAGCATAGACTATTATCATATTTTGATATAGAGAAAGGCAGAATGCACATGGCCTTTTTGCAGGCACAAGTGCCCGATCCAAAAGAAATAATTGATTACAAAAGGGCAACGTTTGAGTTCAACACCAGAGATGTACACCCAAATGATCAGATGGATATACATAGGCAAATGAGAGAAATGGTTTTCTCTACATTGGAAAATGTTTCTACTTCTGCCGCTAAGTTACAGGCTTCTCTAAACAACGCTCAGACTCAGTTAAAATTGGAGAAGATATCATCTTTTGCAAAGGACAACATAATAAAGTACTTAGAAGAATTGGTGCTCAAGATTGGGTATGATCCCTCTAATGTGAAATCAGTTGAGGAGATGCTCAAGAAAAATAATGTGGACATAGCATCTCTGAGGAAACAACTGAAACTGCCACCTACAAAAGATGCACACGCAAAGGAGATAGCTGAGATAAAAGGTGAAAAGGATGAAATGCTCAAATTGATCATGGAGCAGAATGCACAGTTAAGAGAGATGGAAGCAGAGCTGGAGAGATTGGTAAAGGAGAAGGAATATGCAACACCTATGGAAGTAATTCCATTGAGTGCACTTCCTCTCATAGGAGTTAGCACCACAACTTTAGCAATGACCACCACAACAAAAATTCCATCAGCCACCCCACTAACAACTCTGGAAAAAATGGTGGAGCTAGCAAAATCCATGGAAGAGATGAAATTACAAGGAACATAAATCAATAGACTTAAAAAGGAGGTTGAGATCCTTCAAAAGCTAAAGTCTTCTTACCAGACAAGCTACACCATGGAGAAGCAAACATCAAAAAAGATAAAGTAGGAATTGTAGCAGCTACAAAAGAAAACAGTGGTGGGCAAGACTCTTGCCGAAGAAAAGGAGAATATTTGGATGGATATCTCCAAATCCATAAATGAAATCTGGCCTATGGTGCAAATCATGTTTGAGCAAAATGAACTGGTGCTAAGGAGCAGGCAGGCTATTGAAAAAATAAAAGGAGAGTTGGGAGAAATGCCCACTGAAGCCAATGAAATCGTTAGATTCCCGAACTCGAAGAATAGAGAAGAACTAGAAGACCTGAAGATTGAAGACATGACAAAAACCATCCTCGAAGTCAAGAGAGTACTGACCAAAAGAGGATTGATGCTGCAGTTGGAGGAGAAATTCCAGAACATGGACATTGGAGTTCAAAGGTTCTTCAACAAGATCGAGGCTTTGCAGAAGAAAGGTCTTCCTAGTCTACTGGTCCTAAATGACAAGTTGATGACTCTTCCCGATTACAAACAGAAGATGGCCATGGTGGCCAAAGACAGTTCCAAGTTTTCGGGAATACAGGGAAGTATAACAGGCAAGGCATTCTTAGAAAATTTGTAGCCAGACCTCAGCATACATGATGTAGGAGCATCCCTCACGACAAGCAAGCCAACGTGGAAGCAAGAAATCAGTTGGAAGACGTACAACGCAAGTTTTTTGAATTTCCCTTGAAGTTGATGCGCAAACATAAATGAGATCATTTATGTTTGGCACCTTGGTAAAATGTACTCATACCTCGAGCCATACGCTCTCGTCTGAGATAGACAGAGGCATTTATAGTAGTAGATGCAGGTAGATAGAATTGAATTCTTAGATTAGACAGTTTTAGAGTGCAGGAGGGAAACCGGATATAGACACCCTCATTTGTATCATTGTAACATTAATAGGAGTAAGAAGAATCTAGAGCATAGGAAAATAACAGAGGGTTGTAGAAGACATCCATGTATATATCTTGAATTAATAGAAGAAGTTGATTCAGGTTCATGGCTGTGGTGTTATTCTCTGTGTATGTGTGTTGAATGCTCTGCTTATGAATATTACTTCTTGTTATGCATTTGTTATTATGCCGTGTGTATGATTTCATGTGTTAAGATCGAAATCTGAGAGGAACTGGAATGAGTTTCAATTGTTTCTCTACTTGAGCAAGGATTCCTGCAAGGAGTGCAGTTGAAGTCGTCCGCAAGGAGTGCGTTGACAGAAGGCTCAAAGAGTTAACTCTTGTTCTCATACCACCAGGAGTGAGATTGGGTTATACAAGCCGTGCAAGGAGTGCGCATGCTAAGGAGAATCTCAATCGCGACACTGAGCGAAGTATTGAAGGACTGTTGCTACGGGCAGGCGCGGAGTCAAAGGAAGCTCGAACAGTTGAAGTGTTCGCAGGTTTTGCCGCAAGGAGTACGTGCAGAGAACCTCGTTGAGGTTGAAGTAATTTAGAAAATCTCAGGAAGGATAGGCCTCTGAGTTGTTGAAGATCAGCGTAGATAAGTGCGACTTGAAGTCGGGGAGAAACGTCGTAGGTTGGAAAAGCGGCGAAGGAGTCTCGTGGAGAGACACTCTTTTCATTTCGTGGATTATAGCGGGAAGAATGAATGGTCGGAATCCTCTGAGGAGATTTCGTGAAGTTCTGAGGATCGTTAGATCTTGCAGAGGTGCAAGGAGGTTATAGCGAGAAGGTCCGAAGGGTTTGAAGCTCAGGAGGGACAGGGCCGTCGATTCCAAGTCATAGGAGCAGTAGGATCTACACGTGGTATCGTGTATTGGGGACTTGCGAGCTGAAGCCCCAAAGTTGTGCAACAAGAACAGCGATATCGCGAGACGCGATATCCCTACAAGATCATAGTCGTTCGTTGTGGAGGATGCTTGTAAGGAGATTCTCTCATCTCGGAGACTCGGACATTGGAGGAACAAAAGGGAAGTCCTTCAGTTTCGCGAGTGGCGAAGTGGCGAGAAGGCTGAGAGCCATCCATTTGAGAAGGACAGGTGGCAGAGATCGAGAGATCTCACGAACTCGGGAGTTTGCAGGGTGAGAGCCCAAGTATTGGGTACTCTAAGTCATGAGGACGCAAGAAGCGAGAAGACAAATAGTCGTTGGATCCAGGTTGTAGGAGAACCGTTGGATCCGCACATGGGATCGTGTATCGAGACCTCGCGAGAAAAGACTCAAGGGTTTGGACGTGGGGATCGCGAGATTGCGAGAAGCGATATCCCGACAGCTGGAGGACTGTGTGGGCCATAGTGAAGCGGGTGAGTGGAATACAGGTGGCACGGAGACCTCGGGATCTCGCCGCGAGAAGTCCCAAAGTATTGGTGTTTAGGATTCGCGAGTCGCGAAGTGCCGAGAGCCGAGGTTCGTGTGGACGCGTGGCAGAGCATAAGGTGGGACCGCACGGCCGATGGGTGGACACGCGTTGCTTGGAGATAGAAGTCAACACTCCATTGAATTCTCGCATCTCGAGGATTCGCAGAATAGGAGGGTGAAAACTCGACGGTTCAACCGGTGAGGTTGCAAGGTTGCGAGGTTGCGAGGTTGCGAGTAGTGCAATCCGTGGAGGGAGGAGTCAGCTCAACGTTGACCTATCACATCTCGGAGGATCGCAACGGGAGGCATAAGATTTCACCGCATAAACTCACAAAGGAGCGAGTTGCGAGAGGCGCTAACATTTAAGCCTAGCCCATGGTTGCATGTGGTGAAGGCACTAATAAAGGAAGGAGCTATACCCGTATCGCCAAATCGGGTATCGCAAGATTTGAAAGGAAAAGTGGGAGGCTTTGACTCATGAACTCGCGAGAAGAGAGATTTAGCTGACCTCGGGGAAAGATTGTTGTGGGTGTAGATTTTCCGATAGGGAAATAGAATAACCTTCGAGTTCTTCGGGCCAAGAAGAAGAAGATCCTATGAGAGCAGACATGCCTGGGTGGCACGCCCTGCATCAAGTGGTATCAGAGCATAGAAGAGTTTCTTTGCTTTTTGTAGCAGATAAAAAGGAGAATTCACCATGCTGCCAAGGAGAAGGGGTAAAAAATCACCCGATCCCGAGGAGGAAAGGGAAATGTCCAGAGAAAGAGGTAGGAAAGTGCAGAATCCAGACATGGAGAGAGAAGTGCGAAATCTGCATGCCAGAATGGAGGACATGGAGATAAAACAAAGGCGCAAAGCTGATGTAGGAGATATCAGTGAATCCGAAGATGAAGAGGATGTTGGACACGGAGGAGGAGAAATTTCAGTGGAAGATGCAACGAGTGAACTCTTACTTAAAGTTGTTGCAAGAATGAGTACAAAGGTAAAGATGGACATTCCAGTTTATGAGGGAAATCTGGATGCGGAAGAGCTGCTAGATTGGATTAGAGCTCTAGACACTTACTTCGATTATGAAGATATCGAAGATGATAAGAAGGTAAGGCATGTTGTCACAAAATTAAAGGGACATGCAACCTTGTGGTGGGATGAATTACAAGCTAACAGGCGTTGCCAAGGAAAACAAAAAATTAAGAGCTGGGACAGGATGATTGCAAAGATGAAGGCAAAATTCATTCCCAGGGACTATCAAATTTCTCTGTTCAGGAGGATGCAAAACCTGAGACAGAAGCTGATGACAGTGAAGGAGTATACTGAGGAATTTTACAGGTTGAATATCAGGGCAGGTCATTGCGAAAGCAATGACGAAAAGGTGGCTAGGTATATGAATGGCCTGAGGTATGAAATTCAGGATGAATTAAATATGGCGACCATCCGAACGGTGGAGGATGCCTATCAAATGGCTTTGAAAAATGAAGAGAAGCTGAGCCGTAAACAAAATCAGAGGGGTCGAGGCAGAAGCCAGCCCAAAGGCAAATCGGTTGCACAAGATAAATACCAGAATCCCAAGGATGACTGGAAGAAACCTCAGACTCAGACAAAGAGAGGTGGAAGTTTGTAGCGCGGGCAATATGTCGAGAAAAGAGGACAACATACTGAGTAGAGAGGAGGATATGCTGATAATAATAGGTTTCCTCGTACCAGAGGTAGAGGAAGAGGAAGAGGTGGAGTAATCACATGCTTCACATGTGGGAAAAATGGACATAAGTCATTCGAGTGTCCAGAGAAAAAGAAAGAAATGGGAGAGACTCACATCGTCGAGGCACAGAGGTGAGATGTTGAGGCAAAGTATGCTGAAGGCGGAAGATCGCTAGTGATGCGAAAGGTCCTTTTGATGCCAGAGAAAGAGATGGATAATTCAGCACAGAGGAACAGTCTTTTTAGGACTGCTTTCAAGACCAAGGATAGAGTGTGCAAGGTCATTGTGGATAGTGGAAGCACCGATAATCTTGTTTCAACCGAGATGGTAGAAAATCTGGAGCTGGAGACAACTGATTACCCGAGTCCATACAAATTTTCATGGTTACAGAAGGGACATCAAGTAAATGTCACTAAACAGTGCTTAGTTGACATTAAGATAGGAGGATATAATGATAGGATTTTATGTGATGTTATTCCTATGGATGTCTGTCATTTATTGCTGGGCAGACCATGGAAATATGATAGAAATGTGATTCATGATGGGAGGATGAACACCTATACCCTGAAAAAGAATGGGAGAACTCATATGTTGTGTCCAATTGAAGATAAAGAGGTGAAGCCGGAGGTAAACAACACAGTACTTCTCATGAGTGGGAAGGAACTTCTTACAGAAGTTAAGAAGAAGGAGGATCCACAATTCTTCGTGGTTAGGAAGCCGAGAATTGTTTTGACTAGCACAAGAGTGGATGATTTGCCAGAAGAAGTTCAAGGGCTGCTAGAAGAGTTCGCTGATATTGTAGTGGACGAATTACCTCATTCGTTACCATCGATGAGGAGTGTGATCCATCACATTGATCTCATACCATGAGCTAGTTTACCAAACAAAGATGTGTATAGATTGACGCTGCAGGAGAATGAAGAGGTTAAAAGACAGGTCCAGGAGTTGTTGGACAAAGGTTTGGTCAGGGAAAGCTTGAGTCCATGTGTTGTTCCAATAGTACTCAGTCCGAAGAAAGACGGAGGCTGGAGGATGTGCACTGATTCAAGAGCCATTAATAAGATAACTATCAGGTATAGATTCCCATTGCCAAGAATGGATGATTTGATGGATTGCTTAAGTGGAGCAAAAAAAATTTCAAAGGTATATTTGAAGAGTGGATATCATCAGATTTGTATGAGAGAAGGTGACGAATGGAAAACATCATTCAAGACAAATGAAGGTTTGTATGAATGGCTTGTCATGCCGTTTGGCTTGACGAATGCACCAAGTACCTTTATGAGGTTGATGAATGAAGTCTTGAAGGAGTTCATTGGGAAATTTGTCATCGTGTATCTGGATGACATATTGATTTTCAGCGAGACAAAGGCTGAACATCTGAAGCATTTAGCTATTGTGATGAAGAAGCTACAGCAGGAGAAGCTGTTGATTAATATGAAAAAGTCCTCATTTATGAAGACATAACTCATTTATTTGGGTTTTGTTATTTCAGCCAATGAGTTGAAGATGGATCCAAAAAAGGTGGAGGTAATTAAGAATTGGCCATCACCAAGAAATATTTTCGAGGTGAGAAGTTTTCATGGACTGGCTAGTTTCTATCGAAAATTCATCAGGAATTTCAGTGGAATTAGCGCAGCAATGATGGACACAGTCAAGAAAAGACATAAATCTTTTCACTGGACAAAAGAGGCTGAGAAGAGTTTCAATTTGTTGAAGCGGAAGATTACGGAGCAACCCATTCTGGTGTTGTCAGATTTTCAAAAGACATTTCCGGTGAAATGTGATGCAAGCGGGTTTTCCATAGGAGCGGTCTTGAGTCAGGAAGACAGGCCGATTGCATATTTCAGCGAGAAGCTGAATGAGGTAAAAGGAAAGTATTCCACGTATGATAAAGAATTCTATGCCATCATCCAGGCATTGAAGAAATGGAGGCACTATTTGATTCCAAAGGAATTTGTTTTATATAGTGATAACCATGCATTACAATTTGTGACTCAACAGGAAAAGTTGAATCAGAGGCATGTTAAATGGGTTGAATACATGCAAAATTTCACTTTTGTGATAAAACATATTTCTGGTACTGCTAACAAAGTTGTTGATGCTTTGAGCAGGAAGTGTTTGTTGTTGCAGGAGTTCAAAGTCAAGATGTTAGGCTTTGATGATCTTAAGGACATGTATGCAGATGATTCAGACTTTAAGGAGGCTTATGAAACAACTGAGAATCCAATTCTTAGAGACAGAAGTCAGTGGATAGAATATGTGATCCAGGATGGATTATTGTTCAAAGGCAATCAACTGTGTATTCCGAATTTCTCCATGAGGGAGAACTTGTTGAAGGAAAAGCACAGTGGAGGATTGGCAGGACATTTTGGCCATGATAAGACGTTTGCAAAGCTGAGCGAGTCATACTTTTGGCCAGGGATGTGGTCAGAGGTCAAGAGGTTTGTAGACAGGTGCAGTATTTGCCAACATTCAAAGGGAAGAAAGCAGAATGCAGGATTTTATCAGCCATTGCCGATACCAGACAAGCCGTGGGATGAAATTAGCATGGATTTTATATTGGGGTTGCCAAGGACCCAAGGAGGTGTTGATTCCATCTTTGTGGTAGTGGATAGGTTTTCTAAGATGGCACACTTCATCCCATGCTAGAAGACCAGTGATGCGACTCACATCGCAAATTTATTTTTCAAAGAGATTGTTCGACTTCATGGATTGCCGAAAAGCATAGTTTCGGACAGAGACACAAAATTCATAGGGAATTTCTGGAGGACATTATGGAAGAATCTAGGAACTAATTTGATGTTTAGTTCTACTTATCATCCTCAAACGGATGGACAAACAGAAGTGGTCAACAGAAGTCTCGGAGACTTGTTGAGGAGATTGGTGACAGAGCACCATAGCAGCTGGGATAGCATATTACCGCAAGAAGAGTTCGCATACAATGATTCAGTGAACAGGAGCACGGGAAAAAGTCCATTTCAGATTGTATATGGAAGGCATCCAAGAGGAGTTTCTGAATTGAGGGATTCAGAACAGACTGATACTAGCAGTGCTAGTGCAGGAGAATTCACTGAAGCAATGAAGGGACTTCACAGCCAAGTGAAGGAGCGACTATTGGAGTCAAGTCAGGAGTACAAGAGCAGAGAAGATCAGCATCGGAGACAACTTCAGTTTGAAGTTGGTGATCAGGTTCTGGCGCATTTGAGGAAAGAAAGGTTTCCAAGGGGAACATATAATAAATAAAAAATGAAGAAAATTGGGCCATGTAAGGTCTTGAAGAAAATGGGACAGAATGCTTATGAAATTGAGTTACCAGATGGGATAGGAATATCTCCGATATTTAATGTTTCAGATTTATATCCATATAAAGCTGATGAAGCAGGAGTAGAAGGTGATGATCAACCAGAGGTCCAGTGGCAGAAGCAGATGCCAGTTGCAGAGAAGCCACAGATGGAGCAGATACTGAATAAACGAGTGGGTAAGAAAACCAGAAGGAAAGAATATTTTGAATATTTGGTCAAATGGAAGGGACACCCAGTTGAAGATGTCAGTTGGGAGACTGAAGCAAAAATTCTGAAGCATGGACATACCGTGCAGGAGCTCATGGACAAGAGTCCATGAAAATTTTCAAGCGAGGGAGTATGATGCAGGAGCATCCCTCACGACAAACAAGCCAACGTGGAAGCAAGAAATTAGTTGGAAGACGTCCAGCGCAAGTTTTTTGAATTTCCCTTGAAGTTGATGTGAAAACATAAATGAGATCATTTATGTTTGGCGCCTTGGTAAAATGTACTCAGACCTCGAGCCATACGCTCTCGTCTGAGATAGACAGGGGCATTTATAGTAGTAGATGTAGGTAGATAGAATTGAATTCTTAGATTAGACAGTTTTAGAGCGCAGGAGGGAAACCGGATATAGACACCTTCATTTGTATCATTGTAACATTAACAGGAGTAAGAAGAATCTAGAGCATAGGAGAACAACAGACAGTTGTAGAAGACATCCATGTATAGATCTTGAATTAATAGAAGAAGTTGATTCAGGTTCATGGCTGTGGTGTTATTCTCTGTGTATGTGTGTTGAATGCTCTACTTATGAATATTACTTCATGTTATGCATTTGTTATTATGATGTGTGTATGATTTCATGTGTTAAGATTGAAATCTGAGAGGAAGTGGAATGAGTTTCAATTGTTTCTCTACTTGAGCAAGGATTCCTGCAAGGAGTGCAGTTGAAGTCATCTGCAAGGAGTGCGTTGACAGAAGGCTCAGAGAGTTAACTCTTGTTCTCATACCACCAGGAGTGAGATTGGGTTATACAAGCCATGCAAGGAGTGCACAGGCTAAGGAGAATCTCAGTCGCGACACTGAGCGAAGTATTGAAGGACTGCTGCTATGGGCAAGCGCAAAGTCAAAGGAAGCTCGAACAGTTTAAGTGTTCACAGGTTTTGCCGCAAGGAGTGCGTGCAGAGAACCTCGTTGAGGTTGAAGTAATTTAGAAAAACTCAGGAAGGATAGGCCTCTAAGTCGCTGAAGATCAGCGTAGATAAGTGCGACTTGAAGTCGGGGAGAAACGTCGCAGGTTGGCGAAGCGGCGAAGGAATCTCGTGGAGAGACACTCTTTTCATTTCGTGGATTATACCGGGAAGAACGGACGGTCGAAATCCTCTGAGGAGATTTCGCGAAGTTTCGAGGATCGTTAGATCTTGCAGAGGTGCAATGAGGTTACGGCGAGAAGGTCTGAAGGGTTTGAAGCTCAGGAGGGACAGGGTCGTCGATTCCAAGTCACAGGAGTCGTAGGATCTACACGTGGTATCGTGTATCGGGGACTCGTGAGCTGAAGCCCCAAAGTTATGCAACAAGAACAGCGATATCGCGAGACGTGATATCCCTACAAGATCAGAGTCGTTCGTTGTGGAGGATGCATGTAAGGAGATTCTCTCATCTCGGAGACTCGGACATTGGAGGGCCGAAAGGGAAGTCCTTCAGTTTCACGAGTGGCGAAGTGGCGAGAAGGCTGAGAGCCGTCCATCTGAGAAGGACAGGTGGAAGAGATCGAGAGATCTCACGAACTCGAGATTTTGCAGGGTGAGAGCCCAAGTATTGGGTACTCTAAGTCACGAGGACGCGATAAGTGAGAAGGAAAATAATCGTTGGATTCGGGTCATAGGAGAACCTTTGGATCCGCACGTGGGATCGTGTATCGAGACCTTGCGAGAAAAGACTCGAGGGTTTGGACATGGGGATCGCGAGATTGCGAGAAGCGATATCCCGACAGCTAGAGGACTGTGTGGGCCATAGTGAAGCCGGTGAGTGGAATACAGGTGGCACGGAGACCTCGGGATCTCGCCGCGAGAAGTCTCGAAGTATTGGCGTTTAGGATTCGCGAGTTGCGAAGTGCCGAGATCTGAGGTTCGTGTGGACGCATGGCAGAGCATAAGGTAGGACCGCGCATCCGATGGGTGGACACGCGTTGCTTGGATATAGAAGTCAACACTCCGTTGAATTCTCGCATCTCGGGGATTCGCAGAATAGGAGGGTGAAAACTCGACGGTTCAACCGGCGAGGTTGCGAGGTTGCGAGTAGTGCAATCCATCGAGGGAGGAGTTAGCTCAGCGTTGACCTATCGCGTCTCGGAGGATCGCAACGGGAGGCACAAGAGTTCGCCGCATAAACTCACGAAGGAGCGAGTTGCGAGAGGCGCTGACATTTAAGCCTAGCCCACGGTTGCATGTGGTGAGGGCACTAATAAAGGAAGGAGCTATACCCGTATCGCCAAGTCGGGTATCACAAGATTTGAAAGGAAGAGTGGAAGGCTTTGAGTCACGAACTCGCGAGAAGCGAGATTTAGCTGACCTCGGGGAAAGATTGTTGTGGGTGCAGATTTTCCGATAGGGAAATAGAAGAACCTTCGAGTTCTTTGGGCCAAGAAGAAGAAGATCATGTGAGAGCAGACGTGCCTAGGTGGCACGCCCTGCGTCAATACATCACGAGATCAAGTGTATTTTCATTGTCAAACCAAATTTTTCCAAGTACACAGAAATGGATGAAATATATCGGAGACTACGCAAAGTCACCATTCCCAGTCATCAAAGATGGGAAAAGCTTTGCAATTTGATCGAGTAGGAGATGAGGTGTGCAGGTTGAGTCGGTACACATATCAGTTAAAGTCATGTGGGTGACTCACCAACGACCTTCCCCAAAATCAACATGAAGAATTCGACAGATCATTGACAGTTCCTAAATTTTTGTATCTTGTTAGTTAGTTAGTTAGACTTAGAATTTGCCACGTCTTGATCATTAATGACAGGGTCATTTGTAATTTTTGTTATAAATACTTTAAACTTTGAAGTATTGAGGGTTGATCTTTACACCCTAGCAAGCTGTAAGCACTGTAGTTTTTATCAAGAGATCTTCCAGTAATACAAAGAGACGTTTCACAGGATTCCTACGTGTTAACTATTGGTGAAGTTTTTCTCTTTCTTCGTTGAATTCTTATCTTTCTTACTTATCATTTTGTTTTTTGATCTGATCATTTAAAGGGAGTTAAAGTTGCATAATTTACCTTTGTGTACTCTGTTTCTGAGCTTTTAA
>ML792618.1:28185-38209 GCA_009831015.1 Picea engelmannii
CAACCAAATCTTGACAAAATATTGTCTTCTAAGAAACCGATGACCACCGAGTCTGTTGCCCTTTTGGTTGGAATGGCTTCCACCCACTTAGTAAAATAATATGTAGCTATTAAGATCCACTTGTGTTGAGCACTGGAGTGGGGATTAATCTCACCTATGAAATCCAGACCCCATTGCTGAAATGGGGCTTCGACTTTGACTGGAACTAGAGGCAGCGTTGGGAGCTTCTCTTTACCTGCGAATAGTTGACAAGGGTTGCAGGCGTGCACTTTGGCACTGACGTCCAAAAAAAGTTTTGGCCAGTAGTACCCAACCCTTAAGATCTTGTAGGCTGTAGCTCTCCATGCATGATGCCCTCCACAGACTCCCTCATGAAATTCATCGATAACCCATTGTGTTTCTGATTCAACCAAACAGACTAACAGGAAACCGAGTGGATCTTTCCAATATAGTTGACTTTCGGCGATACAATATTTAAGTGCATGGAGTTTTAACGTTCTGGCTTTAGATGGTGATAACTCATTTGGACATTTTAGAGTTAGCAGGTATGACACTATGTCTCTATACCAGCCTGATGATAAGAACTTCTCTTCGATTTTGTTTGGACTTGTTTCCTCACTCAGCTCGTTTGGGTCCGCATCTTCGTCGCCTTTTTGCAGGCAATTGATATCTAGGGCCCTGAAATTTGACTCAGCTAAGAGTTTGGCCAGGCCTTGCCCTTTTATCAATTTGGTCGGTTTGACTTCCAGATCAAATTCTTGGATTTTGGTTAGCCATCGCCCCCTTTTTCCATCGCTATCTGGCTGCACCAATATATCTTTCATAGAACTGGTAGGCATGTACGCAATTATCTTTGAGTGTAGTACATATGTTCTGAATGCCTTTAATGATTTTACCATGGCATGCGCCTGTTTTTCTATTATATCATACTTCAGTTCTGCGTCTCTAAGGCTCTTGCTAGAAAAGGCGATTGGTTGTTTGAATCCATCTTCGTTCTTTTGTAGGAGCACAACAACAATAGTGTGTTCGGAGGCAAACGAGAAGATGAGAAAATATTTTAGATAGTCGGGACTTGCTAACATAGGTGCCTCGCTTATGAATTTATTAATATGCGTGAATGATGCTCTAGCTTCAGTTGTCCAATTTACTCCGCTATCCTTCTTCAACATACCTGTGATCAATTTTAGAATCTCAGCAAAATTTGGGATAAACCTTCGTAAAAAAATTATTTTACCTAAGAAAGATTGAATTTATTTTACATTTCTGGGAATATTTATAGTATCTATTGCTTCAATCCTCTTAGGATCAATCTTGATTCCATCCCTAGATATGATATGACCCAACATATTACCTTCCCTCATGGTGAAATGTGATTTCTTTGGGTTTAGAGATAGACCAAACCTGCGACATTTTTCGAAAGTTTGTTTAAGATGAATCAAGTGTTCTTCGTCGGTTTTAGAGAAAACCGTCAAATCGTCGAGGTAAATGACTACGAACTTATCCCTTTCTCCCACAAAAGTGATGTCCATAGTGCACTGGAATGTGGCCCCTGCATTCATCAAACCAAAAGGAATTTTTTCATACATGAACGTACCCCATGGTGTAGTGGAAGCAGTTTTCTCCATGCCTTGTTCATTCATGGCGATTTGATTATAACCAGAGAACCCATCAATCATAGACATTCGGTTAGCTCCAACTACCTTCTCTAACACATGGTCCATTTTGGGTAGCGGATAGTTGTACTTGAGAGACGACTTATTAAGATTCCTGAAATCCACACACATTCTGATTTCCCCATTCTTTTTCCTGACCAGGACCAGGTTTGCCACCCAGTCTGAATATCTCAGAGGTACGATTATTTTTGTGTCTAAAAGTTTCTTAACTTCTTTTTCGATCACAGGTAACAAAATGGGGTTAATCTGTCGAAGATTTTTCCTAAATGGTTTGACCCCAGGCTTCAAGGGTATCTTGTGATCAATTACGAAAGTGTCCTATGTTCTTAACTCATCATAGGACTAGGCGAAAACATCCTTATATTGTCTGAGTAGGTCTTTATACTTACTTTTTATTTTGGGAGGAAGGAACTTGGATATTTTTACTTTCCTGGATTCTTCTTTAGTTCCTATATCATAATCCTCCACTTCTTCTGGTTGGGGTTGTAAAGTGGACTTCACAAGTATATCGTTCTGATAAAAAAGTCTTTCCAAAGGAATCAATCCCTTCGGAATCTAGTTGTTTTTAAGGACTAGCATACGATGATCCGTGATTTTTTCTTGGAAAACTTTAGGATCCTCTTCTTCCTGCATGATCCATATCGAGTCATTTTGATTTTCTTGGTCTTCATGAGTTTCGAAAAATTCGCCCACCGCTTCGAGAAACTTCTTAATTTGTTCATCATCCTCAAAGACCTGCCAATGTTGGACATTGTCTGGTATAGATGGTATGTGTCTGATTTCTATGTGATATTTCAATTCGAAAGTTGTGGGGGGAGAGAAGGTCGAGGCTGCTTTAGCCAATGCATCAACATGTAAATTTTCTGCACGCGGAATAAAATGGACATTTATGGACGAGAAAAAAATTTCAATGAGATCCCAGGCACAATTTCTGTATGTCCTTAATCTGGGATGCTTCGCTTGGTACTATCGGTTTATTTGTTTGACTATTAATTCAGCATCTCCGTATACCTCTAAGTTATTTATCTTTAGCTTCCTGGCAGCTTCTAATCCTAAGAACAACGCTTCATATTCAAATACGTTATTAGTGTAATCTATATCCCACTGCAGTCTGTAGGAAAAAGGAACCACGAACTTTCCTTCGGGAGCTACTAAAAGCACACCTGCACCATCCCCTTCACGAGATGAAGCACCGTCTAAATACATCTTCGAGACACCTGTGCTACATAGATCCTCTGTCATATAACTTGACTCTTCCTGCTCTATATCATTTTCCTCCAGATAACCATCTAAACCATCATCAAAAGATAAGATACAATTCCCTAAATCTTGATCTGCAATATAAATAGGGAAATTGTTGGGATTTTGAGGGTCGCTTGCTGTATATGCTAACCTTGTTTCCCTGTACAACCGAGTAAACTATCCACCGAACACAAGAATGGTGGCATATGTTATATCCAACTGAAGAGAACCCCCCAGCTTGGCTCCCCATGACCTAGACAACAATAAGCCATACTTGGGAGGAATGTCAGCAATAACCACATCCTTCAATATACTCTTAACCGAGAACTGTGCCAGGGTAACCACTAAATCTTTTATCATCCCCATACATTTAACCCTTCTCGAGTCAAAGGAGTAAATATCTCCATAAGGTCTAGTGATCTGGAGACCTAACTTGTCCATAATAATCTTAGGCATAACGTTATGGGAGGCTTTGGAGTCTAACATGCAATTATGTAACAATTGATCATATACATTTAACGTGATATAAAAGGGAGCAATAGTATCTTTGGCTCCTTCGAAATGCGGGTCAAAAGTGATGGTAGGTTTATCATCTTCTAGGTTTAAAACATCAGATTGGCTTTCCAGCTCTGAGACACCCATCGCTTTGGTAATTTGCTTCCGATAAATGGGGTTTTTTTCTAATTCTACCAAAGGGATTGGTATCTTAATTTTATTAATCTCATTTTCAAAACTGAAAGTTGTGGTCACCTTGTCTGTTTCTTTGGCTGAGACTTCGGAACATTTTTTCTCCAATGTATTGGTTTGGACAGAATTATTACTCTTAGTCTTGGTTAGAGGGGTATTTGTGTCAGCTGCTTCGGTTCCCTTTGTCTAGGTTTCAACCTTCTTCACTTCAGAGTCTAGTGTGTTTACCGCTTTCGTTTTTCTATTAGCTAGTGTTTCTCCTTCCTGGGCAGGTTCATAAGTTTTCCCTCTTGGGAGAATTCTCTTGGGTTTATTTTTAGAAGCAGGTTTTCTCTTAGATCTCAAGTTGTATTTGGGTTGAAACTCAACCATTATCATTTCCGTTTCTTGCTGCGATTCACGAAGGTCAGTATGATCGCTTTCTTCACTCTTATTCGACGGTTGTTGAGTGCCTAATGATTTCTCATAATCTTCTCTAGTTAGATACGGTTGCGTGCAGTCATCGCCGAAATTCGCGACATCATTATCCGAATCTCCGAAATCTTTGAGGTCATTTTCTCCTATAAAATTTTCACTCTTTAAGGGAGCTTGAATTTTTTTATCTTCGTTCTTTATTTGTCTTTGTTGATTTGGGGGATTTGGGTTCCTCCTGAAGTCCTTTTTGGTAGAAGAATCATCTTTAACCTGTTCTAGCTCCATCCTAGAGATTTTGTTAGACAATTCTTTAATTACTCTGGCCATATCATCTACTCTGTCATCAGTGTATCTATTAGATCCCAAAGGCCCCGCTGGTTCTCTATATCGTCTATTTTTCACGGTTTCCTATCTCTACTTTAGATTTTAATTTACCTGAAGCCATCATATTAGACTCAATTTCGACCACGTCATCCTGCATTCGGTTCAGGGTATCTCCCCTTATTTCTCGTAAAAGAAGCGCGAAATCCGACTCAAAATCCCCCATGAAGGTTACTTTGGCCGAGGGTTCAGAGGGTTTAACTTAGGCTAGGATCTTATTATAGAGTTTGTTGAATCTTTGAATAAATTCCATAATTGTTTCTGAGTTCTTTTTTCTCAAAGACCCAAACTTGGTTAAATAATATAAGTGATCTTTCCTTTCGCCCCATTGTCTGATGAAAGCATCCTCTAAGGCATCGTAGGATAAGATAGACCCTGCAGGTTGGCTCCGAAAGCAAGTTTGGACCTGTCCTTCGAAATTTTGGATGAAAATTCTTGAATATACATCTTCGTGTTCTAGACCCAGGATGTCTGCGAATTGGTCAAAGAAGTTTATGTGTTCAGTTGCGGTTAGATCCCCCTCCCCAGTGAACTTAGGAAGATTTTTTATGTAATTTTCAGGAAGGTCATGTAAAGGGATGGGTAAAACCAAGGGAGCATATCTCACTGCTACTTTCGCGAATACTCTGGGAGGAGGGACAGGCCCTTGACCTCCACCACCTCCTCCAGGAGCACCTCCACCACCTCCTCTGGCGGCTGCCATCGATACTAGTGGGAAGTCGAAAAGGGGGTTTCGGAAAATCAAAAGTGATTCTTTATTTTTCTTCTTGAGGCCGAAAAGATATGGATGAAAGATAAGGAACGTGAGGGCTTGGTTCCTTGGACTTGCAAGAGATATATTTGAGTGAACCGACTGGCATAGAAACTGAGTGTGTGACACACTCTTTAGACTTAGGTGAGGTAGGGAAATTTAAACGAAGAAGAGAAGGTATGTCAACTGCCGAAGAAATATCTAAAGGACCCTTTCCTTTGTCTACAGATGGGAAAGTCAGATGAATCTCACTCCTAACTTCGGACCAGTTCGACGTCATATCTTTAGTACCAAAAAGAGGACTTCATGAAGTTGAAGGCTCTGAAGAACATTTAGTCTTCAAAAGTGGGCTTTTAGGCTTATAGACTGCAGTGGTTGGCTTAAGAGAGCCTCTCGCCTTTAGAATCTTTTCGGGATCTGTAACGGGCGTAATCTACTTACCATCCAGGTTTTGTCTGGTATTCCTTCGACCGGATGCCAGTTTATTATTTGTGGAGTCGCCAAGTGAAAGATTGAAAAAGCCTTAAAAAGGTGTGTACTCTTTGTTCACTATCAAAGGGTAACACTTTCAATGAAATATATATCGTTTTCCCAGGGAAAAAAGATTTCGTAACTTCGGTCCCCGGCAACGGCACCAAAAAGATGTTGTTCCAGAGTCTGTACTTAAGGCTTAGAACTATAGTGTCTAGGCATTTGAAAGTGTGTAAAGGGTGGAGAGGAGATAAACGTCAACCTTTGACAAAGGAAACTAGGGAATATTTCTACATTGGCATTGTCTAGCTTCCAATTGTTCCTGGGTGGTTATATCTTGTTCAATGGCTTCCCACAAACATTCAAGTTCGACCTGATTAGTAGCTATTTTAAGAATAGTGTCGAAAAGTCTTAAGGCAATGTGAGTTTGGTTTGATAATCTGGGTTTGATATTGGGTTGTGCTGGTACAGGGACAGTCATGGAGGAACAGTAAAAATAGGAAAAACTTTAGACAGAGATTAAGTGTTGTCTCAATTTGGTCATGTGAAAGAGAATTTACGGTTTCGGAAATAAAAAGGGATTGCAAATCAAAGGCTCTTTCCTGTAACTGAGTTATATCTTAATAAATTGGATGAGGTGGGAGAAAAACATTTAGCTGTTTATGATGTAAGTCTCCTATCAAGGGAGAATCTCATGTATAAACAGGAGACGAAAACTGTGAAGAAATAAC
The DNA here is from genome assembly GCA_009831015.1 of Picea engelmannii. Lineage (NCBI taxonomy): Eukaryota > Viridiplantae > Streptophyta > Pinopsida > Pinales > Pinaceae > Picea > Picea engelmannii. The sequence goes on from ML792618.1 coordinate 34,536, forward strand.
CGATGTAGCACAAAATATGTGTAGAATTCTAAAAATGTTGACTGGTCTTACACCCGCTGATAGCTGGTACAGAGGAAAAACAGTAAACAATTAAAGGAAACCAAAATTCATTCGCTATAGTAGTGGTCGTACTAAATTATAATGAAGCATTTATCAGTTATGAATATGAAATGAAATGAAAGTATGAGATACAAGGAAGCAAACTCATAACACAGTCGTGACAGAATTGAGAATCTTCAGATTTTCTTTGTATTAAGTTTCAAAAATTGTAAAAACTCTGTTCAAATCTACACAAAAAGTTCTAGCCTTTTTCTTTTATTTCTGCGATATATTTGTACAATTTTACAAACAAGATAGAATCTCAATAGCCACAAAATTTCGGTTATGACAGTGCGGAGGGAAATCGCTTCATTTCTTTTTCTCTGTCTTCACTTGGTGCCAGATGTTTGTCCTCGCGCATGCTCGATATAGGCAACACATCTTTTGACCAAATGAGATATTAGCCATGACGGTTCTGCTTGACAGCTAGCTTCAACGAAGTAACATTCTCGGGCTAACTGCTGTAGCCTATCTTCCAACTATTCATCTATGATGTCTATGGCGAATAATTGTGAGCTCGGTCTGATCATGCATTTGTCTATTTGGACTATGTCTGCCATAGTCACTTGGGAGATCTCGGCTGAATCCCTTTCTTCTTTTTATTTCAAATCAAGCGAGATTTTTTCCATATCCATTTGAATTAAAGCCTCAACACTACCTCCAATATCAATGCCTAGCACATCCTCATCTATAGAACTGAAAGCCTCTTCCAAATCATCTGTTACCATTTTGGCTTGTATCTTTCCTTCTGAGATGTTGTGCTCCCATTCTTTCAAGAGAATATTTCCTCTGGTCTACTCCGGAATGCCGAACCTGGGAGTGTTTACCAAATCCCTGTTGTTCGTGGCTATCACCGCATCTTGGAAGGCGACTCGTGCTGCTCCAACTTCCTTTTCTCTGGCAGATAAGTTCTCCAAAACTTGATTCACCAGCAAGCAATGGTCCTGAATCTCCCCTACCTTGTCGAGCAATTTTTGTTGAGTCGCAGAGACACTACCCTGAATCTCCCTCGCCTAGGATTCAAACATCCCAATATCTATCGCTTTGATTTTGGTGATTTCCACCCTAGCCTACAATTGTTGGATCAAATCTCTTTGCTGGATTGCTTGTATTTGAACCTCTCAGACCACCAGTTGTTCTTTCTCGAGCTTAGTCTTTAGTAGCTCTATCTCATTTTTATCGACCAACCTGGCCTGCTCTATTCGGACGCTCGCCTGGTCCTTGGAAGTTTCTGTTGTTGTGGCTAGTCTAGCCTCCAGGGTCTTGATGAGACGATTCTTTCTTTTCAACTGGTTTTTTAGAAGTTCGACTGAAAACTGATTCGTCAAGGCATATGCTCCTAATGTCCCTGCTATCTCGGTCACGAATTGTTCACTTTTCTTGTCCTTCCCATTTGTTATGACTTTGTATTTCTTGGCTGTCGACTCCCCTTCTTGGTAAAATTCTCTCTTTACCACTACGTTTCTCTTCGTATCAAAGAAGAACTCATTCAGAGGGAGTTCTTATACCCTTATGGGCCTCAACTCTTCATTAAATATCCATCCCGCCTCGATATTTCCCTACGTCGACTGCAAGGGGGTAACTAATGCTATAGGTTCTCCGATTTGCTTCGCTGATTTTCCCGGAGTAGCAACTGGACTCTGCTTCTTCGACGGGTCTGAAGTCTTTATCTTTGCTTCTGGACTCTGCTTCTTCAGCGAATTTGGAGTCTTTATCTCTGCCTCCGGACTCTTCATTTTCTTCCCCTCATCCTAGTGTTTTCCTTGATTGGGCGTCGCATCTTTAGAGCCTTCGGCATATTTTTGTTTCGCCTCCGATGTACTCGGACCCTCACCTCACAACACTACGGGAAGACAGCTCCGTAGATGTTCCTGGAACTTCAGAACATCGGTTCTTTCCTCGGGTGCTAAAGTTTGTATACGAGACAGAATCTCGACATAGGACCTTGCTCCTCGGAAAATGTCATCCGAGGGTGAATTCTCATGCTCAAATCTCTTGAGCCCACAATTGGACAAATGATTGCTCACAACCCTCTGTGGATCGTGCTTCTTGTATTTGATGGAGACCAAATTTAGGTCTTCCTGGGCTGCTGCCTCAGCTTTGGCATGCCCAAAATCTAATAAAGAATAAGAATTCGAATGAACAGGAAAAAATGACTATACCTTCATCGAGTACCCTTTAAGTTCTTTTCTCACACCACCAATTATTGTTTGTCGAGCAACCTCACGACAAGCCATCTTGTAGGGAATGAACAATGGCAGCGCATGTAGGGGAACAGAAGCCCCGAAGAATCTGTGGTACAAAAATTATGCTTCCACATACCAATCCGCTATGCTGCTCAGATTCATTACTATGCAGTCCGAGATACGGGGTGGCGGGTGACCCAAAATGGTGATATGCAGGGACACCATCACCCAGTTAAAGATATCATACACAAAATTTCCCGCTTTGTCTTCCCATAATTTTGCATGATATACATGTATGGGTTCGTCTTTAGTCGGAGTCCAACTCCAACTCATTAATGGAAATGGCGTCATAGACCAAATTGCATCCATAACATATGTAGACATGAAGAATGAAGACACCTTCCCATTCTCTTTCTACGCCCGATACTCTGTGACCCGACTGGTCAAGTTATCGGAAAGATTCTTTGCTCAGTTGAAAGAACCACCTTTGGTGACCCAAAACATTAGAGGCACCCATGAAAGATAAAAATGTGAGGTGTCCTCTTTACCGTATAGCCTATATGTCATCATGGCAACATACTTGTACTGCGGCTCTAAAGAGGCGATTGAATATATGTCGTGGTTATCAGCTCTGAACTTTGAGGTGTTTGAAACCCAATCTTTTATCAAACTGGACATGGTTTTATCATACTGTAAGCATTCCTTCTGCTTGAACTCGTCTAAGACTTCAGCGCCATATGTGTGGTTGAATGTCGTGGGCAGCTTATACATGGTTTGCAGATGTTCCGGCCTGAAAGTCCCCATGGTGAATTTCTGCTCATTCAAGATGGTTCTGGTCGGTATGTCCACATGGTCCAAGGCCCATCGGACCATGTCATAATATGGGAGCAACTGTGGCTTGGCTGCTACTCTGTGCATTCCAGATTGGATGACTATTTTGTATTTGGTGGTGATATCATATTTTTCATTGTCGTTGGAGTCGTCGGAATAGTCCACCAACTCTGCCTGTAGAACATCTGAAACGAACGACCAATTCAGGACCGAATCAATACTTTGAGGTGAAGTATCAGAGACATTGTCTGAACCTTGTCTCGAAACCTCAACATTTTCCTTTGATGCTTTTGGCAGAGCCATGGCTGGGGATTGCGTTTTGGCCCTTCTGCGATAGAAATGCGTATACATATAGAAGCCAGTTGCTCAGAGATAATGTGCTCTGTGTAATATGAAATGAATTTTTTATAATGAACCACAACTCTCATATATATTTAAAAACTCGGTACCTTTCAGAACAAGTCTGTCAAATCATATTTAGAAATAAATTTTGCCGTAAAAATCTGATCTTATATTCATTGATTTACCTTATTTCCTCATTAATGCCATAAATTTTGG
>ML792618.1:80474-103347 GCA_009831015.1 Picea engelmannii
TTGCAATGAATTACATTTACCAATAATTTATTTATTCTCAATAACAATAAAACTGCAACATTCCTTACCATAAATGACCTCACCATTACATTTTGGAATTACAATAACTTGGTAATGATAACGAATGCGTTTCAAGTTAATGATGATTAATGCAACAATATATTAATACGACCATCAGTATCGCAATTATCCAGCTATTTATATTAAGGCAAGGGTACTTAGTTAACCATATTACCTCATTATTTTGTTTATCCCATTGACAAAAATGAAAGATGAATTAGTTGGGAGAGTAGACTTCATATGTTTTTGAATAGTTGCAAATAAGAAATGTCAACTTTTTAAACATTAGTCTCAACCTGACCTGTAAGGTAAAAGCTAAAAATATGGATATACACAATTCGTTACATTCAGGGTTTTTTTTTGAGATGATTCTAAAGAGAAAGTAGTCAATTATGGTAATCAACTAACATTTGATTTCATTACCAGGACGATCGATCTGGAATGAATGCAAGTCAATATTTAATAACATGTATTCAACTAAATTCTAATTCTGGGGGATCGATTTGAAAAATAAAACAAGAATTTTAACTAAGGAACAAAGCGTTGGACGAATACAACACAAAATCAATTTGAAAAGAATGCAAGTGAAGGTTTTAAATAAAGTATAAGGTCTTCGGCAAGGGTAAACTTAGACGTTTAAAATCGAAACAAAAATCCTTTCAGAATCTTTAACTTGCTGCCAGGTGTGATTAGGAAGATTCATCGCCCAGTACATGGAGATTATGCCAAAATCACCATCACGGAATTGATAAGAGACCTGAGGTGGTGCACAATTTTTGTGCAAGGCCAGGCGCCCAGTGAGACTGCTGTCAAAAGATATGGTTCTGCAAATTTCTACACGGATTTAAAATCCGACAAACTAAACGGTCGCGGAGGTTGACTACCCAGCGACTCTCAATTCTCCCCTTAATTAAGACTGCTAATGCCATCTGTCCTCCACGAATTCCATAAGCAACCAGGAGAATAAGCTACCAACATGATCGCTGGAAAAAAAATCGGGTGAGGTTAAACTCTGACAGACGATGCCGCTCTCTATATTTTTGAGGTAGCTGGTCATCTTGCGTAAAGGGGGTCTCAAAACAGAGCCTTGTGCATCCTCAACATCTAGGTTAGAATTACGAGTTGCTCTCAACTGGAGGAGAAGTGGGGAAGGTGCCACAGCTAAAATGAAAACCTCTTAAACGCTGAGGAGTCAAACGTGCTGACAGTTGGCTAGATTTAACCCATCGCTATCGATGGTTCTGGCAGCTAAATTAAAAAAAAGGTAGACTATCCCGAGCTATGGCAATATGCTTATCTAGAAATGGACCCTTCCAATTAAAGGCGAGAATAGTGATGGCTGGAAAGGATAACGGCCAAAACACTGCGCTGGCACAGGGTTGTCAAATAAACTCCTACAGTTCATTAAGGTGTCCAGAGATCATATGGTGAGGATGGCGCATCAAGGTACACCCCTATTGCTGCTAAAATGCTACAAGCTGTCACAACCCATGCTGTAGATCGACTGTGATCACACAACTACCAATCACAGAGTTCTGAGGTACCAACATTGTCTAGAGTTCAGAAGGGGAAAAAAAAAGGTTTGTTCACAAGGGAAAACGGTCATTGCAGAGCTACTTCCCATCCCTAGTTGCTAAGCTTAAAAGAAAAAGGGAAACGTTGGTTCTGAGAATAGTTAATAAACATTTCTCCAAAGGTTGAATGCTAAGAGAGGAGTCTACTGCTGCAAACACAGTCCATCAAGATTCGCTATCGTTTAACTACAAAAAGGGAAAAATGATTAGCACAGAAGATAGTCAACTCAGGTTTGCAAGATTTAAATTGCTTAAGGAGGAATCCACTATTGCCGAACTTGTCCCTCCATGACTCGCTAAGTTTAAATGCAGAAGGGAAAACTATTAGGCAGAGGACAGTTAATCACATGCAAACATAATTACAAACGCAAGCCAAAAATCCATCAACATAAGGTGCAGAGATAGATATCCTCGTCAAGATCAATAACGCAGAGTTGGGTTGTTCATCTAAACATAGACGCAGAGTCGATTTATCCATGCATGCATAAAATGCAGTCCACAATGTAAAAACGCAGGATCGTCCAACGAAATAAGAAGGCAAAGTAAGATGAGATAAAACAAGATATAAACATGCCAATTTCATCTACAATCTAGATTTAGATCCAAACGTATTATCTAATGCATTCTACTCTACAAAATAAAGCGCATATTGTTGCCTCACCGCCCACTTCCAATGATGTCCCGCACTCCGAGCTATCCTGCCTACCGACCGTCGAGACCTCACTGGTACCTCCTAGCCAATCGCTAGGGGTACTCTACTTCCCCCTTAGCCCCCTGAGCCGCAAAGGGGCCACACACTATCCAGATGGTATGTCTAGCTTCCCAAATCGCCTCGCAAGCCCGAGCTACCACTCCTATCCGAGCTGAAAAATCCCAACTCCCCATAAGTAATCAGTCAAGTCACAATTCTGATAGCATAACATTACACTTACAGCCGATCCCTTTCTTCCTCATATTCCCTTTCTTTTATAGAGTTTTTGGAACCTCCAACTTTCCCTAAATCACATTTAAATTAAGTTTTAATAAAAATATTCTAAATGTTCTCCTTCGCACAAGTTTCCTCCATCCCCCTCTTTCCTCCAATAATTATTTTCTTTAAATTTGTTAATTGTCTCAATTCCCTCACCCGCCTAGAGTTTCTCCTAAGTTTACTCCTAGGTGTTCCTAGATTCCCTTACAGGTTTAAATACTTTCCCTAAAATGAAGTTGCTAAGTTAGTTCATTTTAGAAGGTTCTTAATTGCAGATTCCTTACTATGTTGACCTCGCTTTTTACCATAAGTTCCCATCTTTCCTTTATTATGTTTCCTCCATTACTTAGTTTCCTAATTCTTATTATTCTCTCCTTTCTATTAGGGCCAAAATGGCAGTTGCGCTATTTACTCTTTTCCTTTATTATTAAAATGAAATCTTTTTACACTTTCACAAGTTAAATAATTTATTTGTTCTTTACAATTTAAAACCATGGATTTCAATTAAATTATTACTCTCTTCATTTTACCCCAAAAATTATGAAGACTAAAACTATCACTTAAGTGGTTTTTAGTTTAAATTTTTATTTTTATTTTAGGGTCATTTTTCTTAAGGTTAAACAAAATTTACCCTAGAGAAGTTTTAGACTTAGGACTTAGAGTCTGAACTGGGTGACATTTAATTAGGGAAGTTGGTTAAGAATTTATTAATGTGTTAAATGTCTTAGGGCCATCTAGGTTTGTTCCTTCATCAACATCAATGCGACATGCCCTTCAGGATGCACCACATGCTCCAAGGGTGCCACTCGCCTCATTCGTTTCTTTTGTGCGATGTGCCCTTCAGGATGCACCACGTGCTCCAAGGGTGCCACTCGCTTCTTGTGTTTATTTTGCACGATGTGCCCTTCAGGATGCACCATGTGCTCCAAGAGTGCCACTCACCAACTTGACTGATTGGTAGACATCAATAACCCCTAGAGTCAACACTCCGCCAGGTGAACTTGTGGGAGACTAAGGGCTTCTAAGGAATAAGGCCCCCGCCTTATTGCGTGCCCCTTAGAGTCATTGTGAGCGACTGTCGTAGTCTGCCCTCACAACATCGTGGATCCTATCAAACTAGGTAATCATTAACCTACAGTTGGAGCCACAACGGGAGTGCTAGTAGGCTGTGGCAAGGTTGTTGTCCACACCTCTCCCTCAACCTCTCTGGTAATCGTGTGTGGCCCCTTTACTCCATATGTGAGTCTGGTCGGTAAGCTATTGTCAGCCTGCATCATCAACAATTGTGTCAGAACATGTCCACATCATATCATCAAATCGATGAAATATCATAGTAAATAAATCAACCCAAATAGCACACTCCCTGACTCAATCCGGAGTCCAAGGGTTCCATCGATGCCTCTGCATCCTCAAGGTCCAAAACTCTACACACTCAATAAAACTGAGTCAATAGCACCTTTCTAAGTCCAAGCAGTAAAACATCATGTCATCTATCATAATGCATCGTAATCAAGGATAAATGTTTTAATATCATAAAAGTCCAGATCACTTGCGAGCAAGTGTCCTCAAAGAATAATTTTTCTCAGTGCACCAGAGCGGGATGTTACATACACCCCCTCTTGGTCTAAACTTCTTCCCAAAGTTTCATAGTATAAATGTCGAAATAAATGTATCACAGTATCATAAGTCTATCTATCAAACAAAAATGGAAACTGCTGGCACATATCATATGTGTCCTCCCAGGTCGCCGAGTGCGTAACTATTCGACGTCGTAACTATCGAACATGATGATCTAAGATGTGGACTGGCTCAGCCGTGAGTGATCCCTCATCTAATACCTGCAAGGAACTCATGTCAGTCACATGTGTAGGATCACTAATATAATGTCTCAAAACAGATACATGAAAAACATCGTGCATATGCCTCAAGGAATCAGGCAAGGCTAGTTGATAAGCCACGGGCCCCTTTCTTTCCACAATCACGAAAGGTCCCATGAACCTAGGAGAGAGTTTAGCTCCCTTTCCAAAATTTATCAAACTCTTATGCGGCTTAACCCACAAGAAGACTCGATCGTCGACTTCGTAACTACAGTCGACTCGGTGCACATCAGCATAACTATGTCGATCCTGCGCTTCTTTAATCCTTTGTCTTATGGTTTGCATTTGCTCTTCCATTTCTTGGATCACTTCTGGTCCCACCAGGACCCTATCCTTAAGCCAATCCCAACTCAATGGCATATGACATGGTTGCCCATAAAGAAACTCAAAAGGCACCATCTTAATGGTCCTCTGGCAACTGTTGTTGTAAGCGAACTCTACTAGAGGCAAGAATTCCTCCCAACGCTTTTGTTGGTCCATCACGTACATGCGCAACATGTCTTCCAAGGTTTGGTTCATTCATTCGGTCTGTCCTTCAGTCTCTGGGTGATATGCAGTACTAAAGTTAAGTTGGGTTCCCAAGGCCTCTTGCAAACTCGTCCAAAATCGTCCAGTAAACACCGATCCTCGATCGGATATGATCTTCTTAGGCATGCCATGCAGCCTCACAATCTCACTGATGAAAACTCTCGCTGTATCAGGTTCCTGATAAGTCATACACACAGGAATAAAGTGAGCACTCTTCGTCAGAGTGTCTACTACTACAAAAATTGAGTCATGTCTCCTTGCTGTCAGTGGCAATCCAACAATAAAATCCATCAAAATGACCTCCCATTTCGATTCTGGAATGGCATGTGGTTGAATTAATCCTGTTGGGTGTCTATGTTTAGCCTTTACCTACTGACACTCTAGACATCTGGCCACATAGTTGACTATGTCAGCCTTCATTCCCTTCCAGAAGAATAAGGGTTTCAGGTCTACCCTCATCTTCATGACTCCTGGGTGAGCCATGTAAACTGCTCTATGAGCCTCACTCAGGATCAACATCCTCAACTCGTCATTTGGTGGTATGTAAATCCAACATCTAAACCTCAATAACCCATTGCTATCAAATGAAAATCCCTCGTATTATGGTACCATCATGGTTTTTTGTCCGATAAAACCCTCGACCTCTTTATACCAGTCATCATCACGCTGTAAGGTGAGAATCTTCTCATGTAGATTCGTCTAAAGAGGCAACACCAAAAAGATGTGTGGCCTATGATTCAAAGAATCCACCACTCAGTTCATTGTTCCCTTTATGTAAGTAATCTCAAAGCCGTACTCACTAAGCAATTCCGACCAACGTCGTTGTCGTGCATTCAGGTCGCTTTGCGTAAAAGTGTGTTGTAGTCCACAATGATCAGTCTTTAATTCAAATTTTCTCCCAACAAGGTAGTGTCTCCAAACCTTCAAGGCATATACGATGGCCAATAACTCTAAATCATACGTGGTGTATTTCTCTTCATGCCTTCTCAGTTTCCTCGAAATGTAAGCAATCACTCATCCGTTCTACATCAAGACTCCGCTTAAACCTTTCTTGGATGCATCAGTGCATACCAAGAATTCCATGTCCATGTCAGGGACTTTGAGTATTGGTGCTATTGTCAACAACTCCTTAAGCCTCTGAAATGCTTCCGCACATTTCTCAGTCCAAAGAAACTTCTTTCTTTTCTTCTGCAATTCCGTGATCGGATTCGTTATCTTCGAAAATCCCTCGACAAACCGTCGTAGTATCCTACTAAACCCATAAAGCTACGCACTTCTATGACATTCGTCGGCGCATGCCATTCCATAATAGCCTCGACCTTGGCTGGATCCACGAAAATACCTTCGTCGGAGATGACATTCCCTAAGTAGTGAATCCTTGATTGATAAAAATAGCATTTGGACAATTTCCCATATAGTTTGTGCTCTCACAGACACTGTAGTACCAAGTTCAAGTGCTCATCATGCTCCTCTATCATCTGAGAGTAGATCAAAATATCATCAATGAATACTTGGATGAACTTGTCCAAGTACTCACGGAACACCCCGTTTATCAAACTCATAAATACTCCTGGGGAATTTGTCAGTCCAAACGGATAAACCGTAATCTCATAATGTCCAAATATCGTCTTAAAGGCGGTATTAGGGATGTCATCCTCCTTGATCCGCAACTGGTGGTTCCCTGATCGTAAATCGATCTTGGAGAACACCGTTACACCCTTCATTTGATCGAACAGATCACCAATTCTTGGTAAGGGAGACTGATTCTTGATCGTAGCCTTGTTCAGTTGACGGTAGTCAATGCAAAGCCTCCAGGATCCATCCTTCTTCTGAATGAAAATAACAGGTGCACCCCATGGTAACACACTAGGACGTATCAGTACAAGGTCCAACAACTCCTTCAGTTGCATTTTCAACTCTTGCAACTACAGGGTCAACATCCGATACAACATTCTTGCTATTGGTTCGGTCCCCGGTTTCAGGTCTATGGTAAACTCCAATTCCCTTTCTGGCGGCAGCCCAGGTAACTCCTCTGGAAATACGTCCACAAACTCCTTCACCACCCGAAGGTATTCTAGAACTTTCGCTACTCCCTTTTCGTTTAGCGCAAGGATAACATAAATCTTTCACCCCTTGCGCATACTCTTCCGTAATTGTAAGGAAGAGACGAACCTCAGGGAGACTCCCTGGTTCTGTCTTACAATCACATGTCTTTGTCCTTCGTCATCCACCAAGCTCAACCATTTCATCTTATAGTTGAGTATTGCCTCATGCGATTCCAACCAATCCATACCAATCACAATGTCATACGATCCTAAGATTGTGACGTATAAGTTGACCCTCGTGAAAAACTCTCCCAGGTTAAGGGCACACCTCGTAACTTTTCCTCCAACCTTCTATTTGGCTCCCGAAGCCATCTCTACAAAGATAAACTCATCCTGGTTGACTGCCTTTACCTTAATCCTTTTTAGCACTACACCAGAAATGAAAATCTCAGTAGCACCGGGCTCTATCAAAACACTAAGGCTCTGGTCAACGATGGTACCTATCGTCTCAAGCATAGTCGACTGGTGCTCTGCCTGGCGATTATTCACCGCTACATGAATCCGATGGGCCTTGCCCATGTCTCCCACGGTAGTGGGTTTGGTTGATCTGGACGCTCTGGTCCTCTCCACAGGACAGTCGCGCTGGTAGTGTGGCTCCCCACACGTCCAACATCCCTTCTTCTACCCAGTAGTCCTGATACTCGAAGTAGAAGATGACGGCCCACTGGCCTGGAACCCTAGTCTGTTCTGCTGAACAGGCCTAAACTGTTGCTACTACGAGCGACGTTGTTGCTGATGTTGTGGTCCCTAATAAGGTGTCTGATGTTGAGGTGGCGGTCATCGTAGTGTAGTGAAAGTGGATCCCCTCTGGAAGCCATGATATCCTGGTGTATGTCTCGCTGGTGTCTGGTGCTGCGGTGTTCCAGATGAACCTCACCCTGCTGGTCTTGCTGGAGACTTGGTTTGACCCCCACTGATAAGCCCATCCTCTGCTATGAGGGCCTTTTGGACAACATCGTGCAAGGTTTGAGGCATCAAAATCCTAACCTTTACATGCAGGCTACCGTTAAGGCCAAACACAAACTGGTTGACCTTAAGTTTCTCTGTGTTAAGGTGCGGAGCATATCGGAGTAGCTCCATAAAACGTGCTTCGTACTAGGTCACCATACGACCTCCCTGTTGTAATGCATTGAACTCATTGAGCTGATGCTCAATGAATTCCTCTGAAAGGTACCTCTCCCGAAACTGTTCCTCGAACAGTTCCCATGACACATCTTCGACGGCCATGTTCAGCTGCGGTAGGAGCGTCTTCCACCATAGAAGAGAGCTCCCCTTCAGTTGAAATACCACCATGCGAAACTTCATGTTGGAGGTATAGTCGTGAAGTGCGAAGCACATTGCCATGTTCTCCAACCATGCCTTGGCGGTGATCCATGGCACCAAAGAACTCAGGAAATTTTTCCTACTCAAGTTCACGGTGAATGCTACCAGTAACAACCGGTGTGCACGGCGGAACCTCAGCGGGTGTCGATGCCCTAGCCTCATCTCTATCCAAGCGACTGATTAGTGCCTCAGACATGCGCTGAAAATATCTCACCATCCCAACCACGTCGCCAACTGCTATCTTCTCCTGTCCAAGAACCTGCTCACCTCCCTAGGGGTTAGACCCCTCAGGCGTGGATGCTACTGGAGGCGTCACGCCTCCTCCCCTAGCACCCCGTCGTCTGCCTCTGTGGCATCCTCTAACCATGATCACCTGAACGCACACAATCAACTCAATCAACAACAGTATAATCAAACCAAATTGTGTCACGAAAGTCATAGTGAATCCCAAGTCGCGGGTCGAACCCGCTCTGATACCATATGTAATGAACCGCCTCGTTACGACCACAACTTCTTATAACAAGTGAATTTTTTTTTTTTTGTGTGTGTGCATGTGTGTACAAGGATAATAACTACATTCAACTCTGCATGGCCATACGATGATGAACATGATGCATTCACTGTGATGACAACATAAATATCTAAGACGCACATAAACCTCTGCATACCATGAACGACAATCAACTGAAACAATAAAATGATTGACTACCCGTCTGTCCTACCCTACAATGGTTAGGACCTCCAAGACACATAAGCAATGCTCAAGCCCAGGTTCCCATCGATTTTAACCATTTAAGGTCTCAGGGCTGGAGACTATTCCGAGGAACATGGAGGTGTTTACATCCCACCCAACACAAGTAGACTAAGCAATAAAATATATATATCCAAGTACAACAATAGTTAAGGATCAACCATGTCCTCTACGATGCACAAGTCAATTAATGGTAAATTCAATTTATAGCAATTCCAACTGTTAAGAAAATCCCTTACTGAGGAAATCTCAATTGATTGTACACCCCCATTCACTAAATCATATTGACCTATTGCACTTAGTTCAATACATGATACTTTATCTTCTATTAAGGATAATTAGTTTCATCAACACTACCATAAATAACAACTATTTTTCATTTTACATTACAATAAATAATACAATGACCATCACATTACATCTAATGTGTTATTTATGTCAATTACAATAACCTTACCCTAAAACGATAACACATCAACATTAACCATTCCATAACCATCAACATCAATATTGAGCGTTTCATTACATTATCATCACCATAAAACAAATATCATTAATATTAACTTGACCATAAGTATTAACATTAGGCATTACATCACATTAATCATTGCCAAACACCATAATAACCTTAGCATTAACTTCGCCATAAGCATTACCATTAAGTATTACTTTTCATGGATCATTACCCTAATACAATAATAATATTAGCCTCATTTTCATAAATTAACTGTTTAAGCATGGTGCATGGTTTATAGTGCATCGTGCCTATGAACTACTTCAATATCTCTTTAATTATGAACTAAGCTAAACTAAAAGAATGGTGCATAGGGAATCAAGGCAGAATCTAAGTCAAGATGTAAAGGACATTAACAACTCGTTCGAAAATAAGACCATTCGTTGGTGGTCAAGGGTAAAGTTTATGGCGTTAACACTGACTTGCTTTAGCCTTGCGCGCAAATTCATTATCGTAAAATAATAACAACCATACTTGATAACCACCTTATATTTTTCGTTATGAAAGTCTTGCAATGAATTACATTTACCAATAATTTATTTATTCTCAATAACAATAAAACTGCAACATTCCTTACCATAAATGACCTCACAATTACATTTTGGAATTACAATAACTTGGTAATGATAATGAACGCGTTTCAAGTTAATGACGATTAATGCAGCAATATATTAATACGACCATCAGTATCGCAATTATCCAGCTATTTATATTAAGGCAAGGGTACTTAGTTAACCATATTACCTCATTATTTCGTTTATCCCATTGACAAAAATGAAAGCTGAATTAGTTGGGAGAGTAGACTTCATATGTTTTTGAATAGTTGCAAATATGAAATGTCAACTTTTTAAACATTAGTCTCAACCTGACCTGTAAGGTAAAAGTTAAAAATATGGATATACACAATTCGTTACATTCAGGGTTTTTTTTTGAGATGATTCTAAAGAGAAGGTAGTCAATTATGGTAATCAACTAACATTCGATTTCATTACCATGACGATCAATCTGGAATGAATGCAAGTCAAGATTTAATAACAGGTATTCAACTAAATTCCGATTCTGGGGGATCGATTTGAAAAATAAAACAAGAATTTTAACTAAGGAACAAAGCGTTGGACGAATACAACACAAAATCAATTCGAAAATCATGCAAGTGAAGGATTTAAATAAAGTATAAGGTCTTCTGCGAGGTTAAACTCAGACGTTTAAAACTGAAACAAAAATCCTTTCGGAATATTTAACTTGCTGCCGGGTGTGATTAGGGAGAGTCATCACCCAATAGATGGAGATTATGCCGAAATCACCATCACAAAATTGATAAGAGACCTGAGGTGGTGCACCATTTCTATGCAAGGCCAAGCGCCCAGTGAGACTGCTATCAAAAGATACGGTTCTGCAAATTTCTGCACGAATTTAAAATCCGACAAACTAAACGGTCACGGAGGTTGACTGCCCAGCGAATCTCAATTCTCCCCTTAATTAAGACTGCTAACACCATCTGTCCTCCACGACTGTCATAAGCGACCAGGAGAATAAGCTACCAACATGATCACTGGAAAAAAATCGGGTGAGGTTAAACTCTAACAGAAGATGTCGCTCTCTCTATTCTTGAGGTAGCTAGTTAGCTTGGGTAAAGGGGTTCTCAAAACATATCCCTTTGCTTTCTCCACATCCAGGTTAGAATTACAAGCTACTCTCAACTGCAGGAGAATTGGGGAAGGTGCCACAGCGAAAACAGAAACCTCTTAAATGCTGAGGAGTCAAACGTGCTGACAATTTGCTAGATTTAACCCATCGCCGTCGATGGTTCTGGTAGCTAAATTAAAAAGAAGGTGGACTGTCCCGAGCTACGACAATATGCTTATCCAGAAATGGACCCTTCCAGTTAAAGTTGAGAATAGTGATGGCTGGAAAGGATAACAGCCAAAACACTGCACTGCCACAAGGTTGTCAAATAAACTCCTACAACGTGTTAAGGTGTCCAGAGATTGTATGGCGAGGATGGCACGTCAAGGTACACCCATGTTGCTGCTAAAACGCTGCAAGCTATCACAACCCATGCTATAGATCGACTGTGATCACACAGCTACCAATCTCAGAGTTCTGAGGTACCAACGTTGTCTAGAGTTCGCAAAAAAAAAAGGTTTGTTCACAAGGGAAAACGGTCGCTGCAGAGTTACTGCCCATCCTCGGTTGCTAAGATTAAAATCAAAAGGGAAATGTTAGTGAAGAGAATAGTTAATAAACATTTTGCCAAAGGTTGAATGCTAAGATAGGAATCTACTGTTGCAAACACATTCCATCAAGATTCGCTATCGTTTAATTGCAAAAAGGGAAAAATGATTGGCGCAGAAGACAATCAACTCAGGTTTGCAAGATTTAAATTGTTGAAGGAGGAATACACTATTGCCGAACCTATCCCTCCATGATTCGCTGAGTTTAAATGCAGAAGGGAAAACTATTAGGAAGAGGATAGTTAATCACATGCAAATGTAATTACAAACGCAAGCCAAAAATCCATCAACATAAGGTGTAGAGATAGATATCTCCGTCAAGCTCAATAACGCAGAGTTGGGTTGTTCATCTAAACATAGACGCAGAGTCGATTTATCCATGCATGCATAAAACACAGTCCACAATGTAAAAATGCAGGATCGTCCAGCGAAATAAGAAGGTGAAGTAAAATGAGATAAAACAAGATATAAACATGCCAATTTCATCTGCAATCTAGATTCAGATCCAAACGTATTATCTAATGCATTCTACTCTACAAAATAAAGCGCATAACGTTCCCTCACCGCCCGCTTCGAATGACGTCCCGCTCTCCGAGCTATCCCTCCTGCCGACCGTCGAGACCTCACCGGTACCTCCCAGCCAATCGCTAGGGGTACTCTGCTTCCCCCTTAGCCCCCCGAGCCGCAAAGGGGCGACACACTATTCAGATGGTATGTCTAGCTTCCCAGCTCGCCTCGCAAGGCCGAGCTACCACTCCTATCCGAGCTGAGAAATCCTAACTCCCCACAAGTAATCAGTCAAGTCAGAATTCTGGCAGCGTAGCATTACGCTTACAGTTGATCCCTTTCTTCCTCATCTTCCCTTTCTTTAATAGAGTTTTTAGAACCTCCAACTTTCCCTAAATCACATTTAAATTAAGTTTTAATAAAAATATTCTAAATATTCTCCTTCGCACAAGTGTCGTCCATCCCCCTCTTTCCTCCAATAATTATTTTCTTTAAATTTATTAATTGTTTCAATTCCCTCACCCACCTAGAGTTGCTCCTAAGTTTACTCCTAGGTGTTCCTAGATTCCCTTATGGGTTTAAATACTTTCCCTAAAATGAAGTTGCTAAGTTAGTTCATTTTAGAAGGTTCTTAGCAGATTCCTTACTATGTTGACCTCACTTTTTACCATAAGTTACCATCTTTCCTTTATTATGTTTCCTCCATTACTTAGTTTCCTAATTCTAATTATTCCCTCCTTTTTATTAGGGCCAAAATGGGAGTTGCGCTATTTACTCTTTTCCTTTATTATTAATTTGAAATCATTTTACACTTTCACAAGTTAAATAATTTATTTGTTCTTCACAATTTAAAACCATGGATTTCAATTAAATTATTACTCTCTTCATTTTACCTCAAAAATTATGAAGACTAAAACTATCACTTAAGTGGTTTTTAGTTTAAATTTTTATTTTTATTTTAGGGTCTTTTTCTTAAGGTTAAACAAAATTTACCCTAGAGAAGTTTTAGACTTAGGACTTAGAGTCTAAACTGGGCGACATTTAATTAGGGAAGTTGGTTAAGAATTTATTAATGTGTTAAATGTCTTAGGGCCATCTAGGTTTGTTCCTTCATCAACATCAATGCGACGTGCCCTTCAGGATGTACCACATGCTCCAAGGGTGCCACTCACCTCGTTCGTTTCTTTTGCGCGACGTGCCCTTCAGGATACACCACGTGCTCCAAGGGTGCCACTCACTTCTTGTGTTTCTTTTGCGCGACGTGCCCTTCAGGATGCACCACGTGCTCCAAGGGTGCCACTCGCCAACTTGACTGATTGGTAGACATCAATAACCCCTAGAGTCAACACTTCGCCAGGTGAACTTGTGGGAGACTAAGGGCTTCTAAGGAATAAGGCCCCCACCTTATTGTGTGCCCCTTAGAGTCATCATGAGCGACTATCACAATCTTCCATCACGACATCGTGGATACTCTTGAACTAGGTAATCGTTAGCCTACAGTTTGAGCCACGGTGGGAGTGCTAGTAGGCTATGGCAGGGCTGCTATCCACACCTCTCCCTCAACCTCTTTGGTAATCGTGTGTGGGCCCTTTACTCCATATGTGAGTCTGGTCGAAAAGCTATCGTCAGCCTGCATCATCAACAATCCTATCAGAACATGTCCACGTCATATCATCAAATCAATGAAATATCATAGTAAATAAATTAACCCAAATACCACACTCCCTGACTCAAACCGGAGTCCAAGGGTTCCATCGATGCCTTTGCATCCTCAAGGTCCAGAACCCTGCACACTCAATAAAAATGAGTCAATAGCACCTGTCTAAGTCCAAGAAGTAAAACATCATGTCATCTATCATAACGCATCATAATCAAGGATAAATGTTTTAATATCATAAAAGTCCAGATCACTTGCGAGCAAGTGTCCTCAAAGAATAATTTTTCTCAGTGCACCAGAGAGGGATGTTACATCAAACACAGTCATAGCTTAAAGGCATTTGTGGTCATTGCAACAATTTCAGACGCATTTCAAAGGTGAATCATGGTCAAATCACAGCAGGAAACTTGAAGAATGGAAAAGCTAAATCCATGGGTGGAAACAACATGCTCAGGCAACGTCTTAAAGACCCCAAAAATCGTGGGTAAAAGTGGCCAGCCCAAGCAAGGCATTAAAGAAAACGATTGTCATTTAAACATTAAAAACACAGAGAACAATCACAAGCCAAGGTTGAATATCCCAGGTTTGACAGTCAAGGTTATACCGCCAAGCATTAGGGAGGGCGCTTATCGACAAGGATTGGAATAAAATATCTTACAGTCTACATATCGAGTGTTCCAAGGGGATGTCATTAACCCTATCCCTCCTTTATGAATAATCCTGAGTTTGTTGAAGGAAAATGAATGATCCCTTTTTTTTTATTTGAAATCTAGGAATTTTACTCATAATTTCTTTACGCTAAACATAAATGTGCAGTGGAAAAAAAAATGGTATCAAATAATTGAAGTAGGGGAGGATCACCACTACCCACTATTCCATAAGATTTAAATTTTTCACCCATATAGTACCGTTAAGATTGCATTTCAAAGGAAGTATCAATTCCTGTGTGGCAATAGTAACATTTAAGACAGTGAAAACAATAAAGCGATATTGGCAGTTTAAAATTTATAAATTATGGTGGAGTGCTAGATGTAATTTAAGCTAACCGGGCAACTAGAAAGGCCGACAATGCCTCATTGGGAGGCCTAGTGCATAGGAGAAGGCATGAGCTAAGTTAGGGGAGCATTCTTCATAGGACGAATGATTAAGAGAACCTAACATTATTCATCCAAATTCTTTTAAGGAAAACGTTACATAGCCAAAAGTAATGCAGCAAAAACGTTATTCAACCAATTCATGTTACATCGATGCATTGTACAGGAGCTTAATCAAGAGAAATCGGGTTCCAGCCAAGCAGTAAACACCAAGGGTTGAGGGGCGAGATTATATTAGCTGGCTAAAAGACGTAATAATCAAGTAAAAGTTCGTTTTGGTCAAGGGAAAACTTCACTATCAACAAGTGTAAAACAAGATTGGTTGTGATGGGGGAATACAGATTTCTTGCAATAACCAGAGATAGAGATAATAGAAAAACTAAAATGCAAGAGTTGTAGCAGAACGTTATATAAAATTTAACATCAATTTACTTTTCCAATAAACGAGCATATCCAAGCATAAGTCCTAATACAATCTACCCGACGGAATTGAAAAGTGTACCGTTGCATGATCGCCCACTCCGAATGACATCCTGCGTGCTCCGTGCCACTCCCACTCACCAACCGTCGAGACTTCACCAGTACCTCCCAGCCAATGCTAGGGGTACTCTCCTTCCCCCTTATCCCCTCGAGCCGCAAAGGGGCCACACACACTATCCAGAGGTTTCATCTAGCCCCCAGCTCGCCTTGCAAGGCCAATCTACCACTCCTCTCTGAGCTGGGTATACCAACTCCCACAAGTAAATCAGTCAAGTCGATATTTCTGCAGCGTAACGTTACGCAAATAGAAGATGATACTTCATCCTTCTCCTTCCTTTATTTTATAGAGTTTCGAACTCCCTTTATTTCCTAAAATCTCATTTAATTAAAGTTTTAAAAATAAATTCCTAAAATTTCCTCTCCGTACAAGTGTCCCCCATCCCCTACATTCCTCCATAAATTAATTTCTTTAATTAAGTAATTATCTTTATTTCCCTCACCCACCTAGAGTTACTCCTAGAATCACTCCTAGGTGTCCCTACATTCCCTTACAGGTTTTAAAGGATTTCCCTATTATGAAATTGCTAATTCAGTTTAAAATTAGAAAGCTCTTTAATGTAGATTCTTCCCAATGTAGATTCTGCCCTTCAGAATTCTTCCCAAAGCTCGATTAGGATCAACATCCTCAACTCATCATTTTGAGGTACGTAGATCCGACTTTTAAACCTCAATAAGCCATCGCTATCAAATTAAAATCCCTCAAATCGTGGTACCCTCATTGTGTTTTGTCCGATAAAACCCTCGACCTCTTTGTACCAGTCATCATTACGTTGTAAAGTTAGAATCTTTTCACGTAGATTCATCTGAAGAGGCAACATCGAAAAGATGTGTGGTCTCTGACTCAATGCATTCGCCACCCTACTCACTGTCCCTTTTATGTAAGTAATCTTGAAATCGTACTCACTAAGAAATTCCGACCAATGACGTTGGCGTGCGTTCAGGTCACTTTGCATAAATATGTGTTGTAGTCCACAATGGCCAGTCTTTAGTTCAAATTTTCGTCCAACAAGGTAGTGTCTCCAAACCTTCAAGGCATATATGATGGCTAACAACTCCAAATCATGTGTCACATAGTTCTCCTCATGCCTTCTTAGTTTCCTCGAAATGTAAGCGATTACTTGTCCATCTTGCATCAAGACCCCTCCTAAGCCCTCCTTGGATGCATCAATGCATACCAAGAATTCCATGTCCATGTCAGGGACCTTTAGTATAGGTGTGGTTGTCAACAATTCCTTGAGCCTCTTAAATGCTTCCATGCATTTCTCGATCCAAACAAACTTCTTGTTCTTCTTCTGCAACTTCGTGATCGGATTTTCTATCTTTGAAAATCCCTCGACGAACCGTCGATAGTATCCTGCTAAACCCATGAAGCTACGCACTTCCGAGACATTCGTAGGCACAGGCCATTCCATAATAGCCTCGACCTTGGCTGGATCCATGACGATGCCTTTGCTGGAGATGACATGCCCTAAGTAGTGAATCTTTGATTGATAAAAAGAGAATTTGGAAAACTTCCCATATAGTTTGTTCTCTCATAGACACTGTAGTACCAAGCGCAAGTGCTCGTCGTGCTCCTCCGTCGTCCGAGAGTAGATCAAAATATCGTCAATGAATACTTGGAAGAAATTTTCCAAGTACTCATGGAACACCCCGTTCATCAAACTCATAAATACCCTTGGGGCGTTTGTCAGTCCAAATGGTAAAATAATAAACTCATAATCTCCAAACCTCATCTTAAAGGCGATCTTAGGGACGTCATCCTCCTTGATCCGTAACTGGTGATACCTTGATTGCAAATCGATCTTGGAGAACACCATCGCACTCTTCATTTGATCAAATAGATCATGAATTCTCGGCAACGGATATTGATTCTTGATCGTGGCCTTGTTCAATTGACAATAGTCAATGCAGAGCTTCCACAATCCATCCTTCTTTCGTATGAAAATAACAGGTGCACCCCACAGTGACACACTAGGATGTATCAGTCCTAGGTCAAACAACTCCTTCAGTTTCATTTTAAACTCTTGTAACTCCGGGGTCGACATCCGATAAGGCATTATTGCTATCGGTTCAATCCCTAGTTTTAGGTCTATGGTAAACTCCAATTCCCTTTCCAGTGACATCCCAGGTAACTCCTCTGGAAACACATCCACAAACTCTCTCACCACCGGAAGGTGTTCTAAACCTTTCGCGACTCCCTTCTCATTTAATGCAAGGATCACATAAAGCTTGCACCCCTTGCGCATGCTCTTCCGAAGTTGCAAGGAATAGATGAACCTCAGGGAAACTGCCTAGTTCCTTCCTACAATCACATGTCTCTGTCCCTCGTCATCGACCAAGCTCAACCGTTTTGTCTTACAGTTGAGTATCGCCTCATGTGATTCCAACCAGTCCATACCAATCATGACGTCATAAGATCCTAAGATCGTGACATACAGGTTTTCCCTTGTGACAAACTCTCCCAGGTTAAGGACATAGCCCGTAACCTTTCCTCCAACCTTTTGTTTGGATTCCGAAGCCATCTCCATGAAGCTAAAATCATCCTGTTCGACTGCCTTTACCTTAATCCTTTTTAGCGCTACACCAGAAATGAAACTCTCGGCAGCACTGGGATCTATCAAAATACTAAGGTTCTGGTCAGCGAGGGTACCTGTCATCTCAAGCATAGTTGATTGGTGTTCTCCCTGGCGGTTATTCACCACTCCATGAATCTGATGGGCCTTGCCCCATATCTCCCACAGTAGTGGGTCCGGCTGATCCAGACACTCTGGTCCTCTCCACAGGGCAGTCACACTAGTAGTGTGGCTCCCCACATGTCCAACACCCCTTCTTCGGCCCAGTAGTCCTGGTACCTGAAGTAGAAGATGACGGCCCACCGGCCTCGAACCTTGGTATGTTCTTTTGAACAGGCCTAAATTGCTATTGTGGTGGTCAACGTTGTTGTTGATGTTGTGGTTCCCGATAAGGTGTCTACAGCTGAAGCGTCGGTCACTGAGGTGTAGTGAAAGTGGATCCCCTCTGGAAGCCACGATATCCCGGTGTATGTCTGGCTTATTTCTGATGCTTCTATGCTCCATATGAAACCTGTGCTACTAGTATCGTTGGAGTCCTGGTTTGACCCCCACAGATAAGCTCCTCCTGTACTATGAGGGCCTTCTGGATGACATCATGCAAGGTTTGAGGCATCAAAATCCTAACTTTCGTACACAGGCCGCCATTAAGGCTGAACATGAACCTGTTTACCTTAAGTTTCTCAGTGTTAAAGTGCGGAGCATACCGAAGCAGCTCCATAAAATGAGCCTCGTACTCGGGCACCGTATGACCTCCCTGTCATAAGACGTTCAAATCATTAAGCTGATGCTCAATGAATTCCTCTAAAAGGTACCTCTCTCGGAACTATTCCTTGAATAGTTCCCATGACACGTCTTCAACAACCATGTTCAGCTGTGGTAGGAGCATCTTCTACCATAGAAGAGCACTCCCCTTCAGTGAAAAGACCGCCATGCGGACCTTCATGTTGGAGGTATAATCGCGAAGTGAGAATAACATCGCCATGTTCTCCAACCATGCCTCGGCGGCTGCGCCATCCGGGGCACCAAATAAATTAGGAAATATAACCTTCTCGAGTTCACGGTGAACACTACCAGTACCGATAGGGGCGCACGACAAAACCTCAGGGGGTGCTGGTGCCCTGGCCTCATTTCTGTCCAACCGGTTGATCAATGCCTCGGACATGCGCTAAAAGGATCTCATCATTCTGACTACATCACCAACTGCTATCTTCTCCTGTCCAAGAACCTACTCGTCCACCTGGTGGGTAGACCCCTCAGGCGTGGATGCTACTGGAGGCGTCGTTCCCCCTCCCCTAGTACCCCGACGTTTGCCTCCGCGGCATCCTCTAACCATGATTACATGCATGCACACAAGTCAACTTAATCAACAACAATATAATCAATCATATCAACGAAAGCCGTAGCGATCCCAAGTCGTGGGTTGAACCTCACTCTGATGCCATATGTAACGAACCTCACGTTCATCACGACATCAAGCCTCTCCTAACAAGTGCAATTTTTTTATTTTTATTTTTTTGTGTGTGTAGGAAGGTAAGCATGACATTATACTCAACAATTCAACATGATGACAAACACTACGCAAGCAATTCTCACAACCTCAACATGATGACCTCACAAGAACAAGAATGACTACCCACTCGTCCTACCCTGCAATGGTTAGGACCTTCACGACACATAAGCAATGCTCAAGCCCAGGTTCCCATCGATCTTGACCATTTAAGGTCTTAGGGCTGGCGACTGTTCTGAGGAAAAAGGAGGTGTCTACATCCCGCCCGACACAAGCAGACCAAGCAATTAAATGTTTACAACCAAGTACAACAATAATTAAATGAACAACCACATCCTCTACGGAAGGTGCAAGTTAGAAAAGACTCCATCAACAACCAACCATTATTTAAGACAAGGGCATTATCTATGACTCAAATTGGAATTAATTACAGATCAATTACTCCATTTAATTTCCATTAGCCGACGAGTTACCAATCGAACCTTAAAAATAAAGTAAATTTAATTAATTGAAAAATCCCCATTTACTAATATTATAATAGCTTATTGTACTTAGTTTAAAAAGACATTACATTTTATATGTTATCTAATAACAATAAAAATCCTTGTAATCAACCTATAGTAATTTAGCCATAAAAATTTATATTATTTAAAAGATGAAGGTAAGTGTTGTTAGAACCAATCTAATCATAACAAGAATTATAAAACCACCTTTTTTCACAAATGACACATTCAACTCCGCAACTTAATGGTGCGGTATTATTGTTAGCATCCAACCATTATCCCATGTAATAGCATCTAAATCAACAACGAGAAAACTAAAACTAAGTCGTAAATCTTGATAACCATGGAAAACATCTTAAACTAGAATGCTACCATCAAATTGAATAAAGAAGCGAAAACAAGGCATTTATCATAAGGTGGATAACAAATAACCGGGCATTTGATGTAATGCATATAACAAGGCATTTAGAAATAATAAATAAGCAATTAATACGGCATTGATAAAATTTACTACCAGTAAAAAAAAAATATAAACGTAAGGACTCAGGGAAGGGGCAAATCTCAAGCACAATCTTTGAATCAATAGTTGGTTGTCTAAGCTAGAGTCAAGCACAGATTAACGCACATCAGTGATTGAGGTGATTTCGTCTATTCCACCGCATGCTCAGTCAATCCTTTAAGGCAACGTCTCCAGTGAACAACAACATGGTCCAACATTCAAGGTGAAACACAGTCGTAGCTTAAAGGCATTTGTGGTCATTGCGGTAATTTCAGACACGTTTCAAAGGCAAATCATGGTCAAATCATAGCAAGAAACTTGAAGAATGGAAAAGCTAAATCCATGGGTGGAAACAACACGCTCAGGCAACGTCTTAAAGCCCCCAAAAATCATGGGTAAAAGTGGCCAGCCCAGGCAATGCATTGAAGCAAACGGTGGTCATTTAAACATTAAAAACGCAGAGAACAGTCACAAGCCAAGGTTGAAAATCACAAGTTTGACAGTCAAGGTTATACGTCCAAGCATTAGGGAGGGAGCTTATCCACAAGGATTGGAATAAAAACTCTTACAGTCTACGAATTGGGGGTTCCAAGGGGATGTCATTAACCCTATCCCTCCTTTATGAATAATCATGAGTTTGTTAAAGGAAAATGAATGATCCTTCTGTTTTTATTTCAATGCTGGGAATTTTACTCATAATTTCTTTACGCTAAACAGAAATGTGCAGTGGAAAAAAAATGGTATCAAATAATTGAAGTAGGGGAGGATCACCACTACCCACTATTCCATAAGATTTAACTTTTTCACCCATACAGTACCGTTAAGATTTCATTTCAAAGGCAGTATCAATTCATGTGTGGAAATAGTAACATTTAAGACAGTGAAAACAGTAAAGCGATATTGGTAGTTTAAAATTTATAAATTCCGATGGAGTGTTAGATGTAATTCAAGCTAATCGGGCAACTAGCAAGGCCGACAGTGCCTCGTTGGGAGGCCTAGTGCACAGGAGAAGGCATGAGCTAAGTTAGCAGAGCATTCTTCATACGATGAATGATTAAGAGAATCCAACATTATTCAGCCAAATTATTTTAAGGAAAACGTTACACAGCCAAAAGTAATGCAGCAAAAAGGGATGCAAAAAAACGTTATTCAACCAATTCATGTTACAGCGATGCATTGTATAGGAGATTAATCAAGCAAAATCGGGTTCCAGCCAAGCATTAAACACCAAGTGTTGAGGGGTGAGATTATATTCGCTGGCTAAAATACATAATAATCAAGTAAAAGTTCATTGTGGTCAAGGAAAAACTTCACTTTCAACAAGTGTAAAACAAGAGTGGTTGTGACGGGTGAATACAAATTTCTTGCAGTAACCAGAGATAGAGATAACAGAAAAACTAAAATACAAGAATTGTAGCGAAACGTTATATAAAATTTAACATCAGTTTACTTTTCCAATAAACAAGCATATCCAAGCATAAGTCCTAATACCATCTACCAAATAGAATTGAAAATCATATTGTTTCTTGATAACCCGCTCTGAATGATGTCCCACGTGCTCCGTGCAACTCATGCTCATCGACCGTCGAAACTTCACCCGTACCTCCCATACAATGCTAGGGGTACTCTCCTTCCCCCTTAGCCCCTCAAGCCACAAAGGGGCCACACACACTATCCATAGGTTTCGTCTAGCTCCCATCTTTCCTCGCAAGGTCGAGCTACCACTCCTCTCTGAGTTGGGTATCCCAACTCCCACAAGTAAATCAGTCAAGTTGATATTTCTACAGTGTAACATTACGCAAATACAAGATGATCATTCATCCCTCTCCTTCCTTTATTTTATAGATTTTCAAACTTCCTTTCTTTCCTAAAATCTCATTTAATTAAATTTTTAAAAATAAATTCCTAAAATTCCCTCTCCATACAAGTGTCCCCCATCCCCTACATTCCTCCATAAATTAATTTCTTTAATTGAGTAATTATCTTTATTTCCCTCACCCATCTAGAGTTACTTCTAGAATCACTCCTAGGTGTCCCTAAATTCCCTTACAGGTTTT